>DWON01004599.1:0-16039 GCA_018251015.1 Phocides pigmalion okeechobee | reverse complement strand
GATACAAAATGAACTAGATGTAAGGTAGATAGATTAATCTGTCACTAGCAGCTGTCAACAGTTTCCACCCGCCACCGCAGTCTCGCCGTGACAACGAGCCATGCAACTGGTTCGAAATATCGGCAATTAAAACACAAAAATCGTTAATCGTGAATACCCGTTATATAACACAATACATGTTAATCTCGAGTGGCAACGTATATTAACTTTAACGAGCTCAGATAGGACTTCAGTCCTGCTTAATACTTTCCCTGTGGCGTAAAATACTGGTGTCTATTGAGTGGCGCAACGTGCTTAAGGCTTGTACTCACTTGTGCTGTCACAAATCTGTAAGGATTTTGGGCGAACAAAAGTTCTGTGTTTACGTCGGCGCTAGAAGACTGGGCGGACATTACGTCGCATTCGTAGATGATACACAGATGCTAAAAATACAATATTGCAGTGAATTGTCGGCGCATGTTCAGTCTTAAAAATACAGCTCCAGATTATGGCCGCCTCTCGCAAAGCTGACCCGTTCTATGAGCTCCGCAGTAACAGTGTTAAGCTCGTTCGCAGGTGAGATAAGCTTTAGTGTATGGGCGTGGGCTGCAGCGAATTCTTAACATCTCATATTTTGCACGCTCATTCATTACTCTTCTCATAAAAGTATCGATTAAATCCCGCAACCCCATCTCTAACGCATTATTAAATCAATGATAAATTTTGCCGACTCGTCCGTCGGATCGTGAGATAAAAGGACGTACTTACAACACTTCTAATTATCCCATCGTGTTATTCTTTGTTTCCTTACCATGAGACTTATGTAGACATACCAGAATGGAAAATGTTCTTTGCGCCAACCACTGAAGTAGTTATATAGGTTTTTTAACACTCCCTGCGACAACACTGCTGTGTAATTCTGGGCGCGATGCGCTTACGGCTACAAAACTGTGTTGTAGCGACAAATTTGTATGGATGGCGAACAAAAGTGTTGTTTTTACGTCGGCGCTGCACAATTGGGGGCGGACAGTACGTCTGTGTATTCGTAGATGATACACAGATGCTAAAAAATACAATATTTCAGTAATTTGTCGGCGTATCTTCAGTCTGATCAAATAAGCTCCAGCTTAGGGCCGCCACTCGCAATACTGACCCGATCATATATACCCGCGCCGCAGGGAAAGTGTTATCACTAGCTATGTAACCTGTGCAACTCAGGTTATAGGTATCAGAAAAAAAGGTTGGCAGAAAAACAACTAATTACTATTAAGTTGTTAAATTTCCGCAAAGTAACGCCTGATACTAACTGTGATACTATTGACAACCAGGTACTGTTTAAAATCAATTATTGATAATTCAATTTCAAGCTTA
Source organism: Phocides pigmalion okeechobee (assembly GCA_018251015.1). NCBI lineage: Eukaryota > Metazoa > Arthropoda > Insecta > Lepidoptera > Hesperiidae > Phocides > Phocides pigmalion. The sequence continues at coordinate 14,689 of DWON01004599.1, read as the reverse complement.
AATTGAATTTCAACTTGAATTTCAAGTTTCAAGTTCAAGTTCACATTCAACTTCAAATTCAACTTCAAATTAAAATTTAAGTTCAAGTTCTAATTCAAGGTCAAATTCAAATTCAAGTTTACATTAAAATTTAAGTTCAATTTCAAATTCAAATTCGAGTTCAAATTCAAGTTCAAGTCCAAATTTAATATCAAGATAAAATTAAAATCCAAATCCAAATTCAAATATTTTATTTCATTGTAAGGTACAATTCATTAGTGTCTAAGGTACTAAATAAAATGTATTTTTTGACAGGCGATAAATATTATCTTTCACATTTTTACAGAAGATCGATAGCTGTTTCGTTATCCTATTATTTTGACATTTGCCAAAATTTGTGCAAATAAATCTGCTTTTATTGTACAGATGACAAATAAGACTGCTTCTATTGGACAGTCTATTAGAGTATCTGCCGTAAAGCATTTCTTGTGTTTCGGTTGGAGACGTGCGGTTGCCGGCTACACTTTGAAGCGAAGCGACTATCTTAGTCCTCAGGAGTAGCAACGCATCTTCGTTCGAGCTCAGATAGGGTTCGGTCCTGTTTATGTTTGTACGTGGATGTCTATGGGCTGCGACTACTTACCATAGGTGGTTAGCATGCTCGTTTGCTACTCTCACATTAAAATATATATCGGCAATCAAAAAACGTTAATCATGAGTATATATATATATAAATAATATATAAAAAAAACTTAAAATCACGTTGTGTAAACATCCAACTAACAAAGTATAAATAAGAAACAAAAATTGCAATGTAAAAAAAGCGTAAGGTGCATGGTATCAATAGATCACTGAAAAAACATCCCACGCTTTTTTTACATTGCATTTTTTTTTCTATTTATAATTTATTTAAAAATTATAAAAGCTAAAAGATTTTTTATAAAAGCGTGTGTTTTTTTACTATTATTTATTTTTCATATTATTGCATTGCCATCTGTTCCATACGTGTGCAAAGTTTCAAATTAATCAGCCTTCTGGAAATTGGTGAAAATCATGCTCAAAGAATCCGTTACATACATACATACAGCCCAAGCTAATAAAAACGCGTTAAAAACTCGGCTATAACTGGAGCAGGTGTGCGCTAAGCTCAAGGGGCGCATGATGCAGTCCGGCACGCTGATGGTGGGCTACCAGCCGGACGACCGGCGCCCGAACTTCTTCCGGAATATCATCTCGTCGGCGGCGGTCACCGAGCGAGACGTGGATTTCCTCCTCGCTGAGATGGACCGCCTCGGCCACGACATCGTGGTCGACTAAGTCCTCGTTTTCTTAAAACGCGACGTCTAAGGCGGGTTTCGATTTTTTTATATAGTCAAAACTTTTCAGATAAGGTATTAAATGTGGGAGAACTTGTTACTTGCGTTTCGGTTGGAGAGGTTGCCGGCTACACTTGGAAGCGAGGCGACCGTCTTAGTCCTCAGGAGTGGCATTGTATATTTCTATTAATACAATACCTTAATAGTAATATCGGAGAGGCTTCGTTATATTCAAAACTTTACAGATAATGAATCTCTTTTTATACAATTCTTATAGTCTAAATTTTATTAACAAAAGTACTTTTTAAAAAATCTTTAATTAAGTAATTAAATTTGCTACTTTGAACCCTATTGCTATTGGCATAGAGACGGCTTATCAGTAAGGTAGGTGAAGTAAGAAATAGTCAAACTTTAAGTGAAAATTTTAGTGAACCTTTATTTTGTGATAGAAATAAAATAGACCGAACGTTTGGTCTTAACTTCAACGGATGAAATCATATTGTGATAAATATACTAAATATTAAATTATTACACGTGACAATTGCAAAATAAAACTCTTAGTACCTTTATTATTATCAAATTATTCAATCCGTTATTATTATCAAAAAATAGAATTGTTCTTACATGATTGAAAGACGAAGTACCAAATCGATCTGATTTATTTCGCAAATGGTGGCTCTTTTTATACCAAAAATCATTTGATTTTCAAAGGTAATTTGAATATAGAATACTGACATAGTAATATTTCATTATTAATTTAATTTGAATATGGAATGCTGTCATAATAATATTTGTATTTCAACCTTAATTTGAATATGGAACGCTGCCATAGTAATATTTGATTTTCGAAGTAAATTTGAATATAGAATGCTCACATTTATTATTATGTACATTCACAAATAAATGTATTTATTTTTATTTTAGGTCTACGTCTGACGGCTTACAGCGGCGCCGAAGTGCGTCGCCCTCTACTCATAATATCTGTGTGTTGTTCTGAATGTTATTGTAATCAATTTGTATAAGTAATTGTTGATCTTCCAAATACAACATAATCCAAGTCTTCCAGAGCGTAGTCATAGTAATAATTACCACAGAATAGATTAAATCGAATACTGACATTCTAAATGTTACACTCGCCTTGTACTTCGAACCGACTTAAAAAAATAGATTCACTGATTTTCAAGAGATTATACCGTTGTCTTCTATTTTGAATTGACTTAAAAAAGTTTCCTTGATTTTTAAAAGGTAATACGTTTGCCTTCAAGTGACTTTAAAAAAGGAGCTTCTCAATTCGGTTGGGTTTTATATTTGTTTCCGTATGAGTCCGTTATTTTTGAAGATTTTAAAATATCTTTATTTATTTCAAAAAGCATTTCCGTTTGGTCTCGTTAAAATTTAAACAAAAATTATTAGCATTAAGAGAGCAAATATGAGGAAGTTTTTTTTTTTATCGGAATGAAGTTTAAATTTAAATTTGTATTTGTATATATACACGTATACAAATAAAAGCTTTTGCAAAATGCTTCGTTTTTAGTTTAAAATTATTATTTTCGATTATTTTGTTTCAAAAGCAGTTAACATATTTGCTACTTTTTTAATAAGCCTTGAATTCCATCTTTTCAGCCGCACTTCATTTATGTTTGAATTTATTCTTGTAAAAAAGAAATCTTGATATTTATTCTGTGGTAATTGCATTTAAAATACTTAATCACTTCGTAGTATACTCGGTCCAAATACGACCGTCTTCTGCGTTAACTTTAGAGTAAGGAAATACATATATATAAAGTAATCTGTTATTTTCTGTCTATTTACCTTGCTCATTGACACTGAAAATATGTTTCGAGAAGAAATTAATATTCGATATTTGGCGTAGGTAACGTCTTCCATATAAGGCCTAAAGTATTTATGGGTTTACTTTAAGTCCAGATATAATTCACTACTTCTAGAGTTCCTTAGAGTTCCTTAGAGTTCTTAGTTCTCAGTAGCAGCAAGATTCCTGTGGTCGACTTTATTTGATACTTTGGTAACGTAAAATAAATTTATAAATATATTGTTAGTTTATATTCTAAAGAAAAATGAAACACTTATTTTTACAAATTTTCAAAATTAAACATTAATAAAAATCGGTAAACTGAATGAAAATATAACTTGAGTTCGTTAAAGCAACAAGTCTCACTTTTGAGATAGGTCTACGAAATTGGAACTGTCCTAGATCAGATTTCGGCATAAATTCAGATTTCGTTTATTACAATTTACACAAACTGCTCGAATTTCGACTACAGTAAATGCTAGTAAAATCAATTATATCGGGACTTAGATACTAAATGTCTGTCAGTGTGTGTTTGTGTGTGTGTCTGTAAGTGTGTATGAATGTATATGTGTGTATGTTCATATAAATGTTGTTGTTGTAAACAAAATGTCTGTCGATGTTTAGAAATTATTAGTAAGTGTTGTTGGCTCAGAGAATTATTTGCTATTTTAAAATCATAGAATAAACGCTTAGCGTGATTTTATTAAGAAATGTTATATTGTCATCAAGTATTTGTGGATAAGTTTTGTGCGGTGATATTTGTTTTCCTTAACCTCAGGAATGTGATTTTAGGTAAGATTTGTTCCATATAAAGTTGGTTTCAGATGTCCATACCATATACGACAAGGACTCCTAACCATTAGCTTTCTACTTAAAATGCGTGAATAGTTAGTGGATAACTCCTAGAAGTTAATAGATAGGTCGTCAAACAAACTTGATGTATTTCTCGAGCATTATAAAATAGTTTTCAAAAAGATGCAAAACAGATCACTCAAAATTGCTCAGACAACGGTGACTATCAAAAGAAAGGTTCTATATTTTATGGAACGAATTTTTACAATTTCAAAAGTATAATGAAATCACATTATTAACAATAAGAAGTATTTTCAAGTCTGTGACGCGGGCATAAAAAGAACGATGTCAAACCCATCTTTAATAACTAATTTAAATATAATATACATGGCGTCGTGAAGCTTGTGTGTATTATATTAAGTTTTCCAACTGAAGTTTGGCCATAGACAACAGTCAACGGAAACAAACCTTAAGGCTTAAAGCTCGGTCGAAGATATCTTAAACTTAAATTTTAGAGATTTCACTTGCTTAAGTGGACATAGACAACTGTCAATAGTGTACAAAAATTATTATATTTACAGTCTGTAATGTAAAGTGGTCATTAGCGCCATCTCTTGACGAATAGCGGAGGGTCAAAATTTGATGACAATATAAATTAATGTGTCGTAATTAGCGTAAAATACGTACGTAGCTAATTGTATTTAAAATAAATCACATAATTTTATATACATATCTCCCGTGTGGCCAATTAAATATATATTATTTGTGTGAGGCACATAAGGTATACAGGCTTGTTTAATATTAAAATTAAGGAAATAGTTTTTTTAGTAAATAGCCAAAGGCGTTTATTTCTTTTTTTGTCATTTTAGATTAGAATGTAATGACTAACTTTTGATTAAACTTGAAAGTTTGCAAATTAACTGGCAGTATAGAAGTTGTTTTATTTATGTAAATGAATTTTATACAAATATTAATTTAAATTTTATTAAATATTTTATATTGTTCTTATTAACAAAGTATGGAATATTAATACTTGTTTTTTTAAACATTGCTTTTGACACAGTATATATTTAAAGTTGTTCAATAATAATATTATTTTTAATTAAATTGGAATGGTTAAATTTAAATCGACTTGTAGGATAAATCCACGGATAGATCGATTGTTATCAATACAGCTATAACTTTGTCTTGATTATGAAACTAAAATATTGTGTATGAACGCAATAAATACGTGTAATTCACCAACATTTTATAGATATAAGGTAGTTATGTAATAGATGTATGTATTTAATTATGTACTTTCTCTAGTATTTGTAGGGTGTAATAACTTATTGTGAATCTTCTATTTTGGCAATTACGTATGCATGCAACTATTCTATTTAATCTTTTAGTAGAAAATCTTTGTGAGCAATTTTCAAATGATAATGAGGCAGCACTGAAACAGTAAAAAGGGTCATTTTGAAAATAGAAGAACATTAAAGTCATCGATGGAATCGTTTTACCGATTAATTACCATATTCCAATAAAATTGAAAATATTTATTAATAACGTATTCAATCGCTGTATATAAAAAATCGTGTGAATGATTCCGTAACTTGTCTGTGGTAATTTACCAACGATCATGAAACGAATATAAATGTTGAATAAGGTTTTTTCATCAAAGCTCAACTTATTAAATTATTTAGTTAATGTCAAGTAAGTTTACTCATTTGGAGTTTAATTACACAACACAACAATAATAACAATTCTTAAATATAGGAAGTAAAATCTATCAACAATTGAATGTGTGTAAAGAAAGATTAAATCTCGTGAATAATGGATGCATGAATATTGCTTCGAAATGTAACTTTGTAAATTAGGTTTATTATGTCATTGTATTATTTTTGCCTAATTAAAGTTACCTATTATTTTCGTGTCGTAATTAGTCGTAAGAATAAGGGATTGTAAATATAAACGATAAAAAGAAATGTGACGATGACAATAGTAAAAGTAGCTTTAGGATAATTATTATAAAGGGTTTTTGACTTAATATAGTAACATACTATCTCTTAACTAACTTTATAGTACGTAGTCTTTTCAACTTATAACTTGATTATTTAAATTAATTTGACGTTAACGCACTCTGTGGGTGAGTAGATGGCACTATATACGCATTTGGTTCTTAAACTGTTCTTCATAGGGTTAAATTATAAATATATCGAGATTCGAATGAAACTATCTGTCAAATTATGGAGTAAACTTGTACATAATTAGTGTAGGTATGTGTCGCTTTAGAATAATAGGTGTTGTGATATTTGTTATTGTTTGCAAATATTCTATTGTTAAATAATTCTCCAGCTTATATTTTTGATTCAATACTATAATGGCTGGGATATCTATAACAAAGTTGTTAATATATTTTATAGCGCCATCTTGTTCTACGTAGTAACTATAAGTTTAGCGTTTCAGTAATAGATGGCGTTATGTACAACGAATTAAGTGTCGATTTACGAAATTTTATGCTTTTAATAATAGCAAATAAATGTGAAATACTTTATATTTATGATTGTTGCATATATAATTATTATCGGGAACGTATTTTCATTGTCAATCGAACAAGGAATGTATGAACGTGTCTTCCAAAGGTCTTCCTCGTTTAGTGTAACTTTGTAAAATCTTTAGAAAAAAAAATATTTTCTGTGTTCATTGCACATTATAGTATTATAATAAAATCGTGTCTATTTATTAGCATTTCGAAATGTTTAGAGTTTAGATGCGATATACTCGTCGTGCGCGTTTTTGATCACTTATAATAATGGAATATTAGCCAAATTATCCTATTATAACTGTTGCTGAATGTAAGACCTGTATAACCAAATAAATGGTATTGTTGTTAGTTTTTACTTGTTTTATTTACCTATTCACTTATTAGTATACACAGGTTAAACTCATTTTTTTATGAAAAGGTTGTAAAAAGCGAGCATGCAGTCCACGTAAGAGGTCACTGCCGTCACTGACATTATTATTTTTCTGCAGAACGTCAGTGACCTGAGACAAATAGCAAACGCTCGGTGTCGATTCTATTCGAAAGAACTTTATCGATCAGACGTAAGCGGCTGTTTGCGACATCTATAATAGAGAATCTCTTAGAGAAAAATTTAAGGAAATCAAAATCCCCACATTGCTATGACAATAAATTTATGAAAACATATCTACGTACATAAAAACTGTCACACCTTTGTCACTAGTGTAGATTTACATCGTACAAACTGCTTTTCTTCTAGGAACGGCCACAAGCTTACACTGCCTAACACATGCTTGAAGCCACACAAAATAAGAAATTAATTTATTGGCATTAAATTTTATAATAAAATTCCAGACAATCCCTGCCTTTAAATGAAATGAAAAAAAAACAACCTTAAACTGGCTCTTATTTTATGAGAACAGTAGCAAACGAGCATGTAAACCACCTGATTTTAAGTAGTCGCAGCCCATAGACATCCACGTACAACCATAAACACGACGGAAATCCTATGTGACCTCGAACGTAGATACGTTGCTACTCCTGAGGACTAAGATGGTCGCCTCGCTTCAAAGTGTAGCCGGCAACCGCACCTCTCTAACTGGAACACAAGTAATGCTTTCGGCGGATTATGAGGGCGGTGGTCATACCTCCCTGGTCGAACTATAGTGTTACCACCTATCGTCTTGTGACGAAAAGCATACTATGACATTAAGGACCATTTAAATGATAAAAAGTCTGGTGATAAACCAACCTCACCAGCCTTTTTCTTTCAGCCTTAAAGTTACTGTTAAAGTGCGTTATGAATTAAAAATATGTGGAGTTCTTTTCGCCGCTTTTTTATACGTGGTGGTCAGTCATTATATTGATTTAACAATGTAACTTTGACATTCATGGAGTACGTGTAGTAGTGTAAATGTGATAAAAAAAGAATAGTTAAAAATATATTATAAAAGCGTGTTCGTTTTTTTTAACTAATATATTTTTTTCCATGTTATTGCATTGTCATCGGTCCTTGATACGTGTGCAGTTTTAAATTAATCAGACATCTGGAAATTGGTGAAAATTATGCTCAAATAATCCGTTACATACATACATACATAACATAGATACAATCCAAGTTAATAAAAAGTTACGCTGGAAATCGACCACAAATACGTTTCCACTTCTGAGGGCTAAGGCATCACGCAAATGATTCCGCGACCGATTACCGACCAAACAGATTTGAATGACAAATTTAAATTTCTGTTGGTCTTCAGGTGTTTGGACTTCAGGTTTAACATTTTGAGTGCGGTGTTCATTTATTATATCGAGTCAGTGTTGCGGGAGGCGGATTAAACTAGAGATGATTTTTTTAAGATTAGAAGACAATGCATTGAAATATTGTATTGTTAGGATCAGTGTAACATTTACAAATACACAGATGTAATGTCCGGCCGCAGTCTCGCGGCGTCGACGTAAACACAACACTTTTGTCCGCAAGTAATCCATACAATTTGTACGTACAACAATGCTGTGTAAAAGCTGTGAGCGCGTAATTGTGTGTACACAGCATTTGTGTATCCCGCACAAGTGTTAAAGATTTAATAGTTTGTGTGTTTTCCCTCTTGTGTCCATGGGGATACCATGTATCCTAGTGTGAGTTTAAGTGTAGAAATAATTACTATTATATGTCAACAATCTTGTGTAAATAGGCATATTGTCCTGAAAAATGAGATGAATAGGTAAAAATAAATAAAACAACTTATGAATTTTATCAAATTTATTGGAAACAAAATAATAATTATGCTATATATTGCACGAAGACTCGAAGTCGACAAGTTTTGAGCAAAACCCCACTTACTCTTAACAGTACGATAAGCTCGGCGGCCGGCGCCGGGCTTCGCGTTACTAACACATCTTCAATTGATTGAAATGGATCTGTTCACATACACTTACTTAAGCAGCAAATTATAACAAGTCTCAAAAAAATCAGACAATGAGTACTATGTTTGATCGACGCCAGTGACAAGAGGGCTGGTTCATATCTCGCGCAGAGAATTGCGATTGCTTTTGAACGCGGAAATGCAGCTAGCATTCTTGGAACCATGCTGCATGGGCTTGGAAACAACGATCTATGGAACTGGATCCAAACTTTGGCATAAAGTAACGTATCCTGAGGACCTTGTTATTGAGGCGTCCATTATTTCAGAGAGGTGATGTTCGCGATTTTTTGAAAAACCTCCCTCTCCCACTTCCTCCCCCTCTTCTACTGAGATTTACGTCGAATCCATCTTAGGTACACTTCTTTCGAACTCCCCCCCCAACGTGAAATTTACGGAGATTCGTCTCGACCCGCTCTTTGCACCAATTTGAAATTAACTGAGATCCTTCTCGAAACCCACCCCTCTCCCCCACGTCAGGTTATCTGACATTCGTACACCCCCTCCCCCCTCCTACAAACCTCACGAAATGAATGGACACGCACTTAAATGTTTAAAACAATATTATTTCACCAAAGATTGGTACTATAAGGATCGATTAAGTTTTATTTTTAAATATAGCAAAACTAACTGCAAATAGATCCATAACAAATTGAGAATGTTTCAAACAGTTCAATGGAGATTCCAGTGAGATTTCATTAAATAAGTTTAGACACATTTTCATGTACCGCAGTGTGCGTCACGATTGCATACATTTCACATACGACAGCAACAACACTTAACTTTACTGGAAACTAACGACTCCAGTAATACATTAAAGAAATAAAGCTTTGGTACAGACGCCATGCAAACATATCAAATTTGATCGACAGATCGGCAACAGTCGTTAAAAAATCATTTTATTTTGTTGATAGATAGAATCGTTCCACCGGGGAGGTACCGGTCATAATCCGCTGTGACGCAACTCTTTTCGGTTGGAAATGCGGTTGCTGTCTTACACTTAAAAGCACTTAGACACAACACATTCTCCAAAACTCAATATCTTCATACTACAAACGGGTGGCTTGGTACCTCCCCCAAACTGTCTATGATACAAATTTGCTATGTGTACACAGCGCGTACCAGACCAGAAGGGTTTTTCATTAAAATAAATACGTATGGTCCCTATACCATATGGGATGTTCAAATAACAACCAAAATTTTCGATACACACAAACAATATTACATTTTTTAAAACTGAAAATACATAATTCATTTTAGAATATCTTATGTACGATAGACTAATATATCGTTTAGTCACTGACAGTGGCGTGGGATTCATGCCCAGCACTGAGATTGACAACTGCGTGTTATTTTGATCAAGTGTAGAATTGATTGCTGAGTGGGTTTGTGCCCGACTGGGATTGAAAACTGCGTAGGTGGACCCCAGCTGTGAGATTGACAATTGCGTGGGGAATCTTTGTCTAGCAGCAGATATGACAGTTGAGTGGGAAACTGCTCAACAGTGGGATTTGCAGCCCACACTCTATATTAGTCCATCGTAGAAGCATTGATTTTGATTATATTTCACTCAATCGTTTGGACACAAGTATCTAATCACACGCAAGATTTAGTTTTGTCATGAACACAAATTCCAAAAACACCCAGACCCAGAAGCTCATCATTATCATTTAGCTCTCAGCCCGTTTTAATTTGAGCTACTCCACCGAAGACAAAAACAGTATCGTATTTGAGCAATACCTTTGTTAACGATAAGCCACATTTACAAATATTACAAAACCTTGAATGTTTTACGGATTATCAACATAACTAGTTAGATTATGATGCTGAAATGCCAAAGACATTAAAGGAATTATATGTTAGTGCAGCTATTTTGCGGCATAACATTAACAAAGGCACCGTGCAAACACAATGACAATTATCGTTTCAAATTAAATAGCTTAATAAATAACTCTCATAGAGGTCTGTAAACAATAGTCCCTACTTAGATCGTACATAGTGGATTGTTAAATCAATCTAGCTTCAATTGTATACAATTACGATCCAGCATGTACCAGGTGTTAATTTCCAGCTGAAATATAATTCAGTACTACGACAAACGGCTGTATCGTAAGGACATACAATAGATGCTATTTTTACATACATGTTTCATATAGTAAACTGATTTGCTGAATTTTTGAAGAGCATTGGTGAGTGTTACATGACGTCATATAAGGGTGCGCTAGTCACGGGAATATCGCTGGTAGGCGTTGTCAACGGATTCTATTTCATTCATCGTTAGTATGAGAAAATAATGTATATATTCAAAGTCAATTGTTTAAGCTGTTAAATAAACTACGCTTGATTGGAACTTACTTTAGTGCTTTCACACCGTTTCAGTTAATTAATTTAAGCTCAATATGACGTTAACCAAACTTTTAGATCACAGCTTCTAAGCCAAAATTTCGTCTCTAGACAAAATTTTGACACCATTGCGTGATGTCAAAATTTAAACACAAAATTCAAAATTGGAGACAACATAAGGAATTTTTGTGACTGACTATTATAATAAAACTTAAAAAAACATGGATTTTTTTAAAACTAAATAAAAGTTAAAGTAAGTTAAAAATTGACTGACTTTTGAATATATTTTTACAAGTGTCATACGAAGGAGGGGAGTCCCCCTCTCGGGTTTGTACTGTAAAATGTCTGACTGGCGCACTCTTAAACACTATCATTTCGTCCAAACGGTTAAGTGAAACTTAACTACTTAAAAAATTGTTACAAAATCAACAAAAAACAAGGCGTATACAATTGATTACATTATTAAGCTGGAATTCATCATTTCGTAATTGTGTGTATATCAATACGTTGCCACAGCGCGGTCAGAGCATTGGTGGGAAAAACAAGAAATGCTACACTTTTCATCTTAAATGCCACATCAAAATTTCATGTAGGTCATCCATAGACTTGTAAATATCATAGACATGCCATCGTCAGACGCGTTACGACTATGACAGAATCTTATTGCTGATTTTTCGCTCGACGAAACAAAAAATCTGCGATTGGTTGAAATAAAAAGGTGTTGTGTTTATAATTTTTTTTCGTTAGTCAATTTCGACACAAAAATCAGTCCAAAAATTTATTGAAAAACTCTAAAAGTAAAGTAGCATATTCATAGTAGCAAGCAATTAACCTGATGTTAACCACACAGCCACGGACATTTGTAACAAACACCACAAAGAAACGTGACACTTCAAATGAATCACATGCATTGCTTGTAGAGGACTGATATGGTCGCCTCAGTTGTAAGTAAAACAAGAATCGAGGGCGTCCTACGTCCACGACTTTCGTTACGCGACGTAACAATGACATTTCTATGCATCACATATCTATGGTACCACACTCACACGAATTACGTATTTTTAATCCAACCATTTTTAACAAAAACCTGGCAAAAGACCACAGGAAAAAACTGAAAACACGTCTTAAGATAAAAAATCATTAGATCTCGAAGTAGGTAGTGCGTACGGTGACCAGATAACTGATACACACACACACATTTCAAAATACATAAGTTTACACACACAACAAATACTCGTAAGCCTCGTATGCTCACCAAACAAGAACTTATCCTGGATGGGAATTGAACCCACGACCGCCAGCCAACAGCCAGTCACAAACCACTAGACCATGACGTGCTCCCTGCACTAATATTTGTCGTTAGTGGGAATCGAACCAATGGCCCGTAACTTGGCATTCATTAACCACAAGACCCGGAATTTATTCGTGTGAGTGCGGTACGACCTTTAGTCAAATTTACGATTTAAAACATGATTGATTTAAAAACAAATAATATGATCAAAAAGATTAATAATAAAATATAACGTTGTAAAGAATTACAAAAATGCACACGTATTTCTGTCTGTTTGTTTATGGGGGATTTCCTTGTCATGTTATGGAAATAGGCAAGCAGTAGAGCTGATGTTGACGTCAAACCATCTTACGGGCTCTGCAGGCTTTCAAGGTGGACTTTGGGGGTAGTTTTACTGCGAGGTGTGAGAGCAGATTCTACACCTTTATTGCGGTAAACACAACTCTTGTCTATTACTTGACGCAACGCACATACGGCAAGCCGCGCGCGCCGTGCAAGAACACAAATGTGTACAAGCTCACGGGACACGAGGGCCGTGTTCGTAGGTGCTACATGGACGCGGCGATACACGACGGTTGTGGGAATTGATGACACATCTCCAGTCTACAGAAAACGTCTGTCTTAATGTCGCCGTTAACGCTGGTTATCTTTCTAAAGTTATACTGTGTAATGTTTATTTATCAAGGACTGATTTAAAGAGTGCCGGGAGTTTCTTCCGCCGGCTTTTCTCCCGGTCAATGTTAGCCCACAGGCGTTCAAAACCGATGTACCGATTTTACATTGTACCCTCGACGTTCATTAAGGGTACGTAAATATCTTACAATGAAATAAAATATTTGAATTTGAATGGTGTATCAACATCAGCTCGACTGCACGTACCAAAGCTACGTAGACCAGTGGGCGGCGCGGGGCGGCCCCGGGAGGCGCGTCCCCAGCCGCCGCCCGCGGGCCGCGATGACAAAACGTTCGAAAGCAAATAAATTAATTATTCATCTTTACTCGTATGTTCCACAAGAAACAACTACGCATCGACGAAGCAACAAACAGGCTCCTAATTATATTTTTACATGAATTATTTAAAATGGATTGGATAAATTAGACCAATATTAGTTATTTTTGTAAGTTTTACCGCGTACGAATGATAAACGATTCTAAATTGCCGATATTACGAATCAGTTGCACGGCTCGTGGTCACGGCTAAAATATACGTGCAAAGGTAACATATGATTGTAAACTTAATATTTTGGCGGAATTTATAAATTTTACAATGCAACGGGTACTCACAAAACACGATTATCACGATCACGTTACGTGCACCATCACGTTATCTGTAAGTATCCGTTGCATTGTAAAATTTATAGATTCCGCGATAATATAAAGTTCAAAATCAAGTTATCTTTGCATGTTTACTAAAATGAATTTATTATAAAATCTTTATAAGTAACTCAAAGTTTTTCTCTTAAGTGTAAAATCTAGTGTCACAAAACTATCTCTATAACAGCTGATCGTTGTCCGCCATGACAGTTTGACTTTACTCCAGGAATCCATGCTCTCAATATTCATTTCTGGTAACACGTTGTGTCGACAGAATGGATTATATTAGGAGTCTATTCACTAACTTCGTCCATGCTACTACGTATAATAATGTATTTATCACGAAAAATACATTTCCAAATCCTTCTATTCTTGATGTAGCTCTGTCTCGCTCGCACTTATTTTAGAAACTAACTTCAAAGGACAATTAAATACAATTTTTAAATAGAATTTGGCACAAAACTTATTAAGTCACATTTTTTGAAAATAATATTTGTATACAGAATTGACAAAGAAGTTTGTAGTAATTAAACTGTTTTTTGTTCTACTATGTACCGGGTACTCGGGATTAACGATTTTTGATTTATTTCGCCGTGACTACGAGCCATGCAACTGGTTCGAAATATCGGCAATCAAAAATCAAAAATGGTTACTCGTGAGTACCCGGTGCTTAGTAAAAATGTATGAATTTCGCAATGATATTAGACAGTGGGACTTACGAATCTCGATTTAACACGTGACGATGGTTGAACTTTTGATCGATTCTAACTTTTAATAGCACGTTAGAGCATGTTTTAGGTCTTAATATTGCAACTATTCATGTAAAGGTAAATATCTTATTGTAAAAGAGTAAGAAACGGGCATGCAGGCCACCTGATGTTAAGTGGTCACTGCAGCCCATCGACAACCACGTCCAATCTC
>DWON01004598.1:0-16042 GCA_018251015.1 Phocides pigmalion okeechobee | reverse complement strand
TACGTTAAAATGCTTTTTTATGTGAGAAGAGTAGCAAACGAGCATGCAAACCACCTGATGTTAAGGAATCACAGCCCAGAGACATCCACGTACAACCACAAACACGACCGAAATCCTATTCGAGCTCGAACGTAGATACGTTAATACTCCTGAGGACTAAGATGGCCGCGTCGCTTCAAAGTGTAGCCGGCAACCGCACCTCTCCAACCGAAACACAAGTAATTTTACGGCGGATTATGAGGGCGACTGTGGTGCCTTCCCGGTCGAACTATAGTTCTCCCACCTTTAAAATATGTTTTATAAATATTATTTATTTGTTTTTACAGAAACACAGATATCGTTATTTCATTCCCTATTAAAAATATGTAAAAAGAAAGGGAAGGGAAGGAAAGAATAACATTATGTATTGAAGCCACTTCGTACATCCGACAACACTAGAGATAAGACCTCACTTTCCACTAATAATGACGATCGCACAGACAGATCTACACACAAAGCATGTTCCGACGGACGGACGAAGTGTGTACTATTATTATGCAAATCCCTGAGGTAAAACGAGTCTCGAATTCGATACATGTATTAGAGATCCGCGGTAAGTAATAATTTGTCAAAAACATATACAAATCCGTAAAAACATTAGTATATTAAAAGAAGTACTCAAATCCTTTCGTTTTTATATAAAAAAGTTCTTAGAATCCGCAATAAGTAAAAAAACTATATGCATTTGTCAAAAATATATATAAATCCGTAAAACATGAAAATTCAAGAATAAACTAACAGAGTATTGAAATCTTTTCTTTTTATATAAAATGAAAGTTGCCAGAATCCGCAGTAAATAAAAAAAAACTTTATTATCAGAAAATATGTAAATCCGTAAAATATTCAGATTTAAAAACTCAGTACTTAAATCCCGTCATTTTTTATAATGGAAGTTACAGACGATCATGCATTTCATTTGACGTTGAATGAATCTACAGTAAGTAGAACTAAGTGAGTTTAAAGATGGGATAACTACAGTTCGACCGGGGAAGTACCACCGCCACCTTCATAGTCTGCCGTAAAGCATTACTTGTGTTTCTGTGTGCGGTTGCCGGCTACTTTGAATCGAGGTGACCATCTTAGTCCTCAGGAGTAGCAACGTATCTACGTTCGAGCTTAGATACGACTTCGGTCGTGTTTGCAGTTGTACTTGGATGTCTATGGATTACGACTACTTAACATCAGGTGGTTTGCATGCTCGTTTGCTACTCTTCTCCCATAAAAAAGTAAAAAAACTTGAACATTTAAATTATGTAAGACAAAATGTGCGGAACACTTCTAGCGTACATAGCCACATTTGTATTTGGCCGGCTTTTTTAGACACGCCTCTAGCAAAGACAATTGTTTCGGCCTCCTATCTTGTTTTTATGATCTGAGTTTTCGACATAGATTTACAGAGTATTTGCATTATATTTATTTAGTACGAGGTCATATCGACGTATGATTCCGCTTGTATAGTGGTCTCATACAAGCGGATTAAAATTGTATTGTGAGTATTTTTGTTAGACGTGTAGCAAACGACCGTACACACCAGTTGATGTTAGGTAGTCGCTGCAACCCATGGACATCCACATATAACCTTAAATAAGACTGAAGTGCTATCTAAGCTACGTAGATGCGTTGTTAAAATTGAGTTAAGATGGTCGTCTCGCTTCTGTGTAAATTAAAAAATATTAATGTGCTGTTCTTATGTAAAAAATGTAAAATGTTAAGCTGTAATTATTATAAACGTAGTTAATTTCTAATAAAGGCAACAGTAATTACGTTTAAAACCAAGATGGCGTCGTGTACGTTTAACATAAGAAAAAGATTTTGAATTATTTTTTTAATTGAGGTGTGATAAACGTGATAATTACTTAATTTTTTTAACATTAACAAGTGAAATGATTTTTAATTAATATTAAATGGAATTAATTTTATTTTTTTATCTATAAATGAATTCAAAATCTAGCGGATTAGCAAGGAATAGTAAGGAGCTCTTAATGAAAAATTCTTGATAATGGCTTTTGTGATGGGTGTGAATAAAGGGGAAGGGGGGAGAGGTAACAGCCCCATTGAACATATTTACATTTTGAAGCCGTCATTTGTATAATATTTATATAAATGTAAATGATTGAAATAGGCATTTACAATTTCATCTTTCTGTGTCAATTTAAGGGAAAACCTATTTAATTCAACTCTCAATAATGAACCAATAACTAAGTCCATGATCTAGATTTTAGCTTTTTTAAAATAAACTACATTAGGTACCAAACACCGTTTATGGAAAACCTTACTGCAAAAGAGATACAATAAATAATTCATGAATGAATTGGCGATAAACGACGAAGGTTACAAAAAAGGGTTAAAAATGTATCGTAACGGTATCGTTTCGTTAATTAGTCACGCCACGACCGGCGTTACGTCAATCAGTTGAACAAACTTCGGTCAACAAACTTAACCTTACCCCGAGCTGTTTGTAGTATTCATTCATCTTGGGACTATTAAATGGGCGATACTTGTTTACATTCATTCATCTTGGATTACGAACTTTTCTTGAGAAAATTGCGATGTAGCATATGTTTGTTTATACAAATAAATTAAGTTATATTTCAAAGACTATTACCAAATACTAATATTTTATATCATTATAAGGTTCTTTATGTGAGAAGAGTAGCAAACGAGCATGCAAACCCGATGGTACCTGATGGTAAGTAATCGCAGCCCATAGACATCCATATACAATCACAAATATGATTGAAATCCTATTTGAGCTCGAACATGGATGCCTTGCTACTCCTGAGGACTATTATTTACATACACGTAATCTAAAATCAGTATATAGTGTTTGAGCGCCCTGTTGGCTAAGGTTGACTGGGAGAAAAATCCGGCGGAAAACTCTCAACACCCTTTGTCGGCGGTCTTTAAATTATAACTTAATTTGAATGACTACGAAGCCGAAACGTAGTCCTTTACTTTAGGGCTTATTCGGAAGTTCAGAGTCACTCAGCGTGCTATGGAGAGCTATGCTTGGTATTTCGCTACGTGACAAAAATAGTAATAACGAGATCCGTAGACAAACAAAAGTGACTGACATACCTATCGAAGTTTCCAGGCTGAAGTTGCATGGACAGATCGGTCGAAGCACTATGCTCGACGGACGGACAACATAAGGGCCGGAAAGCTCCTCGAGTGGCAACCACGTCTAGGCAAAAGAAGTACAGAGTGTCAACCAACTTGGTAGACTAACGACCTGGTAAGAGTATTGGGTAACCGATGGATGCAGGGGACACTAAACAGGTCTGAGTAGCGACAACTAGGGGAGGCGTATGTCCAACAGTAGACGCGTAAAGGCTGATCGATGAATGGATGGATTGGTAGATGGATGGATGGAAGGATGGGTGGATGGGAGGATGGATGGATGAAAGGATGAATGGATGGTTAGATGGAGGGATAAATAAATAACGCTTGCCAAAAATGACGACATAAACTAGTCGCAGTAATTAAATTAGTAAGAAAAATAACAGACGTGATAAAGTCACACCGAATTCATCACAGTGAAAATCACAATTTTCATTACATTAAAAAAGGTATGTTTTTATGTTTAGTACAATATAACTCCGTCACTGATATTTTTTTTTAATAAATTCTTTTTTTTAATCGAAAGGTAATATAAAAAGTAAAGTTTAAAATCGAATTGAGCAAAAAAACGTACGTATTGAATATATATAATAAAAATATATTTACAACTAATATACACGTTCATTACAAAAATAAAACCTTAAAATTGTAAATAACAAAATACATTTGTAAGAAATAAACATTTGTTCTACACGTGTATTTTAATTATGCCCTTTAAGAATTTATTACTAAATTTATATATGTATATACATAAATAACTCATAACTGAATATAAATTATATTTTTACTTGTTATTGAAAGTTATTATGTGCCTGGAGTAATGGTCACAACATAATTATTATTAAAGGAAGTGAAAAAGTAGACGTAAAGTCTCGCTACAGTACAGCAGAAAGTGTTGCCATTACGACACAGGAAATTAAAATAAAATAATTAAACGACAAGTGATAAAGAACGTGGAAAAAGTAATTAATTTTAATTTTATTGACTGCAGGAATAAATAAATAATTTAAATATTTACAGTTTATTTATAAATTCATAAATATTTAATCACATGCACCTGACCTTAAACAGTCATCGTATTAAAGCCATTAGTCAATAAACTTAGTCAACATGCCTGGCCTTTAGTCCAATTGTTTGTACTCAGGAAACTAATATAGAAATGTATGGTCTGTTTCAACTGAAGAAATATCAAATTACTAGTTGTACCCGTATTTTTGACCGTGTCCATTTTAATAAAAGGGAATATTATACTAGACCATTTTGATTTAATTTGATATTTGAGAGGTAGGTTTAGTTCGACCGGAATAGTACTACCAGTACCCTCATATTTCGCCGTAACTCTTGTGTTTTGGTTGCAGAGGTAAGGTTGTTGGCAACACTTAAAAGCGAGGCAACCATCACAGTCAGGAGTAGCAACGCATCTACGTACGAGCTTTGATAGGACTTCGGTTCTGTTTGAGGTTGTACGTGGATATCCATGGGATGCAGCGACTACTTGACACCGGATGGCCTGCATGCTCTATTGATACTCTAATAGCAATTACATAAAAAAGAGTTTTATTAAAATTGGACAAGAGGCGTTTGTACATAAATAAAATTAATAACTAATTATTAGGACTGCGAAAAAAAAATCATTTTCATTTGAATAAATATTTCCTAAAAAATATATATAGGTACCTAAATGAGATTTTAGAAGTGAAACATTTACATTTCTGTTATTTGTAATCATAAACGTTCCGGTAGAGTTGTAGCTGAACGGTTTATATATATTTAGATTCTTGTTAAAATGAGAAACAGCTATAAGGCTTATTTATAACACATATTAGTCTAAGTTGAGTTTGATACCATACTGAAGAAATCATATTTTTAGAAAATTCTATCCAGAATTTTAATGTATATCCGGTTTTAGCAAAACGTGAGTTCTGATAGAACGGCTCAAATCTTAAAAGATTCTGCCCAAAATCAGAATCAGCTGCACGTCATTGCATATTTGTTACAAGCAGAATTTTTCTTTTTGATTTTCTTTTTCAATAACGTAAAAGGGTTTCAAGCTTATTGCAGATTAAAAATCTTTTAATGAATAGCCCACAGATGAAAAATAGCGCATAGATATTAACGAAGGCAGCAATTTACGCAGTTTGCTGATTGCGAGAGTACCCAGGCGTGACCTGAAATTCTAATGACGTCATGTTTAATTATCGCTCATAATTATAAGCTCCCTATTTCTATAGCGTGTAATAGTTGCTAAAATACTAGTATACCTACGCAAACACTAGGATATGACTTTCTAGATACATTATCTATAACAAAACTATAACTGATCGCTGTCTGTACATGACAAATATATTTAAAAATTCATTATGGGGTGCCTTTATATATGCAACAGCCCAAAATAAAGTTTTTTCATTTTGTCTGTCTATCTGTATGTTTGTGCAAACTTATCTTAGAAACGGTTTATCCGATTTGAATGCTGTTTTCACTATTATATATTGTAATGGGCTTCACTTAACATCTAATGTTTTCATTTAAATCGTTTAACAAATAAAGAAGTTATGTCAGTTTATGTAACACGTGAACGAAGTCGCGGACAAAAGCCCGTGTATATATATGTAGTATATGCATTGCGGTAATGACGAAGATGAGATATATTCGAAGAATTTGTACCTAATCTCTTGTAGAATCTTAACATGGCGTTTAAATTGATGTTGCTAGAGTAAAAAATGTAGCACAGTTCAGTGGTAAAAGGTATTTTTAGAAAAAGACCCATTTTTCATAATTACCTCAATTATGTGTGTATATTAATATATGTATGTAATGCTTTTAGTATAATAAATAAATAAAAAACTTTGTTCTTTTAATCTTCTTTCATTATTTTTTCTCGTATGTGTATTTATTAAAATGTTATTTACATATTTCTCATAATGTCCTGTTCATAGTAAATGTAAAAGATAAACTTAATATGTATTTCTGCTCGAAATGTACTGGTAACTGGTACTTATAAAATCTACGAATCAATGATGACATCATCACTGGAACTTAAATACGTTTCCACAAAAACTCAAACATAACAGCATTAAATTTAAAACCTAACTTTTTACGGAACATCAATTGAGGTAGAGTCAAGAAAAACATGACAAATTAATCTACCCAAATTTGGACGTAGCCTCCACTCGTTCGTTAAAAAATAAAGCGAAAATGTTCCAACGCCATTAACGTCAACCGCATTCGCATTTCAAAAAAGTCTTCACGTCCTTGAGCGCGCCAAAAGTGACAGTTGACAAAAATTTAAGCACGTAATGACGGTTCAAAAGGCAAGAATCCACGTAATTTACGTAAGAACTGTTGCGGCAATACCGAGAACGCATATCTCATTCGGTTACAGACCAAATCAATCAATTCCTGTAACGCACTCGCACGTACGAAATTCCCGGGACTCAATCAATGTAGCTTAGCTCGCAAGGCTGTGTGCGAGGGAGACAGACACATACGTGTACACATCGGCGAGACAAGGACGTAGAGCCAATTTTACTGGGCCATCACAATTTTACTGCAGCGTGCATCGAGTTTAATTAAATTCGTGTAACAATAATATGTCGTAATTCGGTTACGTGTTACTAAAATAACCAAGTTAAATTAAATAACAAAGTACGAACACATAAAAGTATTGTTTCGCAGCACAAAATACTTTTATTTGACATTTCAAAATGAAAATGTCGTTCATTTTTAATAATGTAAAGTAGTAGACAAGCTTTAGAATTGTGAAGATTTCTAAATACGATCTTAAACACGACTGAAGTTCTATCCGAACTCTATCACTCGTAGACACTCTACCTACTGATGTGTTGATACTTCTGAAGACTAAGATGGTCGCCTTGCTTTTAAATAGCTAGCAACCGCACCTCTCTAACCGAAACACAAGGGTTGCTTGCTCCCCAATCGAATTATAGTTCTGCCACTACGGAATATAATTATATAAAGCCAATCAAATATGCAGATATACTGGCGTGTGCTATAAGTTTGAAATGGGAATGACGTAACTTTTTCAACTAACTTCAAAAATAGAAACTTATCAATTAGATTCTTTTTTTAAGTCAGTCACCACAAGCAATTTAAGAAAAAATAATATTTAAAAGGGAAGGAGAAAAAAATGGTGGTGCATATAATTAAATATGAAACGAAATCTATTTCAAATATGGAAATGATCTTTTAGTAAAACATGAAAACGAAAACTAATATTAAGGGTATCTTTTAATAGGAAACGGGTATAACTCCTTCGATATTGATTTTTTTTAGTTAATACTATTACTAAGTAGAAACTAAACCGCATAATTTGTTACCTACGTCATTACTTTAGCGTACCGAATGAGCCTCAGCCACGTCAGTGCCAAGTATCGTAAACAAGTTAATGATTTAGCATAGAAAGCATAGGAAAATACTGTGAGAACCAACATATTGTCTTGTGGGAGTTGTGAGAACCATGAATATTGATGCCACCCTCTGCTATGCATACAAAACTCTAGAAATGACACTTGCACAGGAATTTTTGAATCTGGCAATAATTTATTCAACAAAAAGTATTGACATATTCAAAAATTATTATGTCTACTCAAAATTGATAAGGATGACAATGAAGCATTACGTTGAATTAATTTTCAAATGATGTTCTTGACAAAATTTAAAGTTAACTATTGAATATGTCTAACATGAAATTTAAATGTAACCAAACTATTTATTTTAGAAAATATTT
Source organism: Phocides pigmalion okeechobee (assembly GCA_018251015.1). Lineage (NCBI taxonomy): Eukaryota > Metazoa > Arthropoda > Insecta > Lepidoptera > Hesperiidae > Phocides > Phocides pigmalion. The sequence goes on along the minus strand of DWON01004598.1, from coordinate 8,136 downwards.
ATGTTCGTAAACGTTTTTACGAAGAAATAATTCGAAATAACTCAATTTGAAATATTTACTTAACTGTTAATATTAAATTTATTCATAGAGACCGTATGTACACAAACATTTTTTTATAGTATTATTAAAATTTGATACTTAATAATTCATTTATACAGTTTAAAACCCGTTTCGTAAATTGTAAAAGAAAACGACTCAATAGAATTGACAGTTAAAGAGAAATCAATAGTCTGGAGAAATCCTTTACTTCATCGCTCATATCTAAGTAGATAAAAGCCAATTAGGCTTCGGATTACAATAATATCGACCAATCGGAGGCGAGAAGGGATGACATCAGCCAATCAGCGTAAAACATGAAAAACAAGACGTGGGCTCATAATGGGCAATACAGATAAGCCTATTTAGGTAGATTGACAAAGAAAATAATGTCATGAATGTTTGTGTTTATCCTAATAAAAGCCTTATCTGTATTACAAGAATAAAATATCTAATTCAAAATAATTCTTTTCAAGACTGATTATTTATAAAATTCCATTTCAACTAATAATTACCCTCCACCGATTCGAAGATGCATAGTTTTAGAGTAAAGGCGTTTTGCAGGGAGCAAAATTAAATAAGATTAAATTAGATTTTTTTACATTTTTGTTTATTTATTTAGAATAATACAATTATTTATTTTTCTATATAACGGGTACTTACGATTAATGCTTTAATTGAAATATTTCGAACTAGTTGTATAGGTCATCGTCACTGGTCATCAGCTCGTGGTCACTTTTCACTAGCTGTGACCACGAGTGAAGCAATTGGTTCGAAATATTCCCAATTAAAAAAATGAATGAATATATGAATCTATAAATATAATGAGAATTACTAATATGATAACCGTTCCTATTGGAGTTGGCCAGAAACCACACCTTTGTACCGGCAACACTTGAAGCGAGGCGACCATCTTAGTCCTCAGGAGTAGCAACGAATCTACGTTCGAGCTCAAATAGGATTTTAATCGTGTTTGTGGTTGTACGTGGATATCTATGGCCTGCCACTACTTAACAACAATTTGCATGCTCGTTTGCTACTCTTCTCTTTAATCGTAACACAAGATTTTTTCGCAGCGGATTATGATGACGGCGGCAGAACCTCCCCGTTAAAACCACCATACAATCTACTGCATATAAATAAAAGTCATAAAACTCTTTTAAAAATAATTTATACAACTTCTACGACGTATTGTTTATGCCACAGTATAATTTACGTTATTAGGTATCAAAACGTTCCTTGCATGTGGGTTAGGGCTATTAGACAGCCATGTTCTTCATAGTTCATTATTTATTTACCAAAGAATGACAGTCTGACGTTTATATTCCAGTAAAAGGGTTATTACTAGGCGACGTGGGCGTTTAGACTATTAGGTATAGTAAAAAGAGACAAAAAAATAGGTCAGTAGGAAATTTCACACACTGTTTCCTTACATTACAATTAAGTTTTTTTATGTGACAAGAGTAGCAAACGAGCATGCAAACCACCTGATGTTAAGTAGTCGCAGGCCATAGACATCTAAGTACAACCACAAACACGACTGAAATCCTATCTGAGCTCAAACGAAGATACGTTGTTACTCCTAAGAACTAAGACGGTAAAACTATGGTTCTCCCACCTTTCAGAAATTTAAATTTGTATAAAGAAGGTATGAATTAATTAACTATATATGTATTCATGTTTTTAGATAGAAAAAATATTGTACACGCACTTGCAAAACAAAAAATGACTCGATAAATAACTAATCAGAATAACTAATCAGATATAAGATATATTAAGAGAAATAAGTTATAAGATTTTTATTTTCGAAAATATCCGCTGCTTTAGCGATTAGTCATTATTTATAGATATGAATTATTAATTAAAATGGTGTATTTAAATGACTATTATATCTACAAAAAAATATTTGGTATACAAAAACGTAAAATAATTAGATTTTTTCGTAAATAATTATGAGTTATGGTTACTATGTCTACGCGTGTTTCTTATTATGTAATTGTATACATAATAAATAAATAAGTGTCTGTTTGTAACATCAATTCATGAACATTATTTTACAATACTACTTCCCTATAAATTTATAAACTTATTATTATTATTTTTATTCTATTAATTTTTCCCTTTCTCATAAGCGTATGTGGAAGTACATATTATCCATGTAAGAAAAACACATTTTTTGTGTCTAACTATTTGTTCCTGATAATCTCCGGAACCGATTTCGATGAAACTTCTACTGGTAGATAGCTGTCATTATGAAAATTAACTTGGTGAATCTGTATTATCGAAAAAAGTTAAGAGTTCCGTACTAAAAAAACGAAAAGCTATAAAATGCAATATGGCTGCAGAGATTTTGACAGGCCTGTCACTGACAGATGTAACTAACGCTATTATTATTTACGAACGAACTCGCGGACAGTCAGTTAATATAAGTATGTCATTAATAAAATGAAGCCTCTTAATACCTACACGTCTAGGGACTTAATATTTTATGTTGAAGATGATTGAAACGTCTACAACGATCGCTCGTTACACGGATATCGATTACCCATCAATCCAAGGTATTTATTACGTTCGCATAAAAATAAACTCAGCCTGACGGATTCCCACGGCGTTATAGATAATTTGCTGAAGTGTTTATCGTTGCGACTGAGTTAACTACTAAAGTAAAAATCTATTACCTGCACAGACACACCCGCACGCATACACGCACGCACGGATTCACGTACACACGGATGCACACACACATTTATTTTTCCAGACAAAAAGGATTTTACTCGCTTATTAAATATAAATCTACACACACATGCACGTATGCACGCACGCACGGACGCACGCACGCATACACACACAATAATTTTATATAAAATTTTCAATTAAAATAAACGCATAAAAATAGTAAAAAGTAAAAAGTTTTGCTTCCGTACTTTCACAAAGAACTTTATTAATCAATAGGTGTAAAAAAGATTTTCTAATTTTGTAAGGTATTGACAAAAATGTTAAAAACTACTTCATCCACAGCCAAGTTTATTTTTCAGTTTGGTGAATGTCAACCATGAATTTAATATAATACTAAAATTGTGATATGAAACCCGAAACAGAAAAACAAACTAAACGTAGGTTCGATAGATTAATCTACCATTAGCATCAGTCAACGTGTCACGAGCCATACATCTGGTTCGAAATATCGGCAATCAAAAATCGTTAGTTGTAAGTACCCGGTACATAGTAAAATGAATACGAAAATTGTTTCTAACAGAAAATACCTGCTTTAAAATGCGCATAAAATACGTTGAATAAAACAGTTTTTGAAGCAAAAAACTTAATTTATGAAAGTTTTTATTCAAAACTTGCTAAAGAAAAATGCAGCGCATTTGATCGTAGGTAACAAGGCGAGCCTTTCTTAATTTTACATTCTGTGTATATATTCTAATTCATACAATTTCTTCTTTTGAACCTTTTTCCTTACTCGACGATGTTAATTTTTTATTTGCAGCTCGCTTATATATTCCGTTTCTAGTGACCCACATTCAGATATGTCATTTAAAGATCCATTATATAGAATTAGCTGGAAGCCTTCGCGACTTAAGTTTAAATATTAACCGCTGGCCGCGTTCCCCGGTTTACTACGACAGAACAATGAATTATAAATGTCATGCTAAATATAAAACTGAAAACTCAGCGATCGATTTCCTAGTTCCACATTAAGTAGGTTAAGTAAGTTGTTTTAAGCTTACTGTATGTCGTAAATATGCCTTCAAATAACACGTTTATGGGCCTGCATGGTGACGGTCCGACGAAATTTCTGTTGACATTTAGTTACGAATCAAAAGTTATATAAATATCGCTTGTTTATTTAACATATCACCCCCAGACACACAGAGACATACATACATATACACGCGCGAATCCAATCACGCATGCTTGTACGCAAATACTCACTTTTTAGATAAAATGATGTAAATGTAAGACTGTTGTGAAGCTAGTAAAAATATCTCAAACCTGTGTCTTAGTGGATGAGCAGAGTACTATAAAATATACATAACTAACATCAATGGTGCCACCATACCATCAAACCATCTTAGACTTTAGAATTAGGTTAAACTAGGTGAACCTAGAAACATGAAATTTTTCGTATAGTATTCGTGCGGTATTACCTTACAGTTGGTATGACGCCCGATATTCCAGTATTGGTACGGTATTACCATTCGGTTAGTGTTACGTATACCGCCTAGTCAGAATTAACTAAGATCGAAAAGGGGTAGACAAAAAGGGATATAGAGCAGATAACCAAAATAGTAAATAGGTCGTAGACACTGGGCATAGTATTTTAGCGACGTCGTTTATTTACGGCAGGGTCGGGTCAGGCCGAAAATGGAAAATAATCGATATGTGATAGAAATAGCGTAAAAAGTAGCTTGATTGAACATCACTAGTAAATAGATTCCCTTTTACATATAACATATCGCTAAATATTATAAAATAAAGTCTCCCGTCACGTCTGTCTGTTCGCGTTAAACTCAAAAAGTACTGGACAGATTTTCAATCACAGATAGAGTGATTTCTAAAAAAAGATTTGGTGCAAAATAAGTTTTATTTTTATTTATAAATTGGGCGTGAAGTTAATAAGTTAAATTCAATATAGTAATTCGGTCGTCGTCCGAAATAGATGTTTCTAATTGTTAGTTTTTGTAAATAAGTAAAGACTGGATGCATGCATGAAAGAATAGTGTAAGTAAATATAGACTCCATGACCCGAGCGAAGCTGGGCCGGGTCGCTAGTTTATTTACGTAATAAGGTTAATTGTTTAAATAAGTCTAATATTGTAAGGACCCTGATATGGGAGTAATATATAACGAAATTTTGTAATTCACATAAGCTTAAGGTGAAATTAAAATTAAGTAATGTTGTTACGAATATAATGATGTAAGTTGAGCAAAACTGAACATTTCTAAACTTGTTTATGTATAATTTTATTTTTCTTTGCTTTCTTTCCTGTATTCTTTTTAACATTATTAAAATAATCGAGTCGCCATTGATCATGGGCACCCAAGGATCGTTATAATCATTTCACCCAAATTCTGTACAAGAAATAATAAATTTGAAAGAACTTAGCATTCTCAAGAGTAGATAACGGCAGATACGATTTCTTCGAAGTCTGTTTATTTTTATAAGAAGTATACGTTATATTTCGTATAGACCAGGGGCCGGCAACCTGCGGATCGCGGGCCGCTTGGGGCTCTTTGAATGAAAGGTCTTGGCTCTCCAGTTCCGTCACAATATTATTTTAATTTAATTTAATTTTTTATTTTTTATTTTTTATTAATTTATTGTCAAAACCTTTAAAATGTATCTAAAGATATAAATGTCTATTTTATATTCTCTGTGTATATCAACGGTTTTACTTGCCAGTGAAAGTCGTATTGAAATCGGAACGTAAAGACAAAATAAATTATGAAACATATTCTCAGTGGCTCTTTGAAATACGTAAAAAAATTCAAATTGCAACTTTTGTCTCTTCCGTTTCAAAAGGTTGCCGACCCCTGATATAGACAAAAATGTTTAGCCTAATGTTAAAATAATTACTTTGTATTGTAATTTCTCGCATGCAGACCAAGCAAGTAGAATGATTTAGTTAATTGTATTTAAAATATACGATCGCGTGATCCTGGTCGCTTGGTTTTAGTTGTTACTTATTGTTAAATCATGAGTTTCTTAAGATAAACTTTTGATTACCATAATTTGAGTGTCCAATCATATAAACATATTTTCCTTTTAATACGCACGTGGCAGCGCTGTAACCGGTGACACGCCGAGTTCTGTGTTCGAGTCCCGGCTAAGTAAGCATGGAAATAATGAATTTGTATTAATACATTTTACTATAACGCTTCGACTGCGGCGCGGATATATATGATCGGGTCATTATTGAGGGAGGCGGCCCTAAATTGGAGCTTATTTGATTAGACTGAAGATACCCAGACAAATTACTTAAATATTATATTTTAACATCAGTGTATTATCTACGAATACACAGACGTAATGTCCGCCCCCAGTCTTGTAGCGCCGACGTAAAAACTTTTGACTTTTGTTCGCCCATAATCCATACAAATTTGTCCGTACAACACAGATGTGTAGGAGCCGCAAGCGCGTCGCGCCCAGAATTACACAGCACTGTTGTAGTTGCAGGGAAAGTGTTAAAATGATTAATCATGATAACGCTTTTAACACTTTCCGTGCGACTTACACGCTAAGACTGGAGGCTGACATTACATTTGTGTATTCGTAAATGATACACGGATGCTAAAAAATACAATATTTTAGTAAATTGTCCGCGTATCTTCTGTCTAGCCAATAAGCTTCAGTTTAGGGCCGCCTCCCGCAACACTGACCCGATCTAATATGTAAGCGTCATTGTCAAAGTGTTAATTGCTGATTTCGAACCAGTTTCGTGGCTCGTGGTCACGGCTGAACGGTGGCGGGCTACTGTTGACAGGTGCTAGTGATAGATTAATCTATCCGTCTTACGTCTACTTCGTTTTTCTTTTTTCCGTCCCATATTACGCCATATAATACTAACTGTATCTTGCCCACTGAACTTTGCACTATTTGTGACTTGTCAACATATCTGTTTAATATTTATTACATAAATTTATTTCAATGTTTTGCGTTCGTGCTATATGTATAGTCATTGTCTGTCTGTCTATGTTGTAGTCGATGCAACCCGTGGACATCCACAACAATTTCAAACAGTACTGAAGTTCGACCTGAGATGGTACCTAAACGCGTTCCTGCTCCTGATTAAAATGGTATCCTCTTTCTTATTTTTTATGTTGAAAATGTAGCAAAAGACTGTGCAAGACACCTGATGTTAAATGGTCTGAAACCCATGGACTTCTACGCCCAACCTCAACTTCTAAATGACGACATGCATAGATGCGTTGCTACTCCTGAGGATTGAGATGGTCGCCTCGCATTAAGTAAACCGGTGACGCTACCTCTACAACCGAAACAAATGCTTCACGACAAATTATAAATTCAAATTCAAGTACTTCATTTAATTGTAAGGTATTTACATACAGTTAATTAATATTAAGGATACCATGTAAAATCAGTACATGAGCCTTGAGCGCCCCGTCGGTTGAGGTTGACCGGGAGAAAAAACCGGCGGAAAAACTAGGCACTCATTTTAAATCAGTCCCTGACAAATAAACATTACACAATATAACTTTTAAAAGTGAGATATATGAGAGCGGTACCTCCCCGATCGAACTATACATACCACTTGTCTCTTAGAACCTAGATTACCACCTGCCTGTCTCCAAGTAAATGGCAATAACATGACATGACATGACATGAGTAACATATAATGATAGTTTTTAGCAATTTAGATACGGATCGCTAAAATGAGAAATGATAGGAAATGACACGTTTCTATTCTATTCGTTATTTGCACAAAAAATAATAAAGTGGGTACTTAATTTGATCAATAAAAACTCATTTTTCATTCCTATAACGATATTATACGCTATTATAACTGACATTTAGTTTAGGTATGCGAAGTAACACTTAATATTTTATATAATAAAACTTACGTACAAATTCATTTTCTAACATGGAGTTCATAAAAATATGTAAAATTGAAGGCTGTTTTTAATAACCGTCATATCTAAATCTAAACTGTTTATATATCTGTTTGTTAATATTTTAATAGAACTCTTATTCAAGCCTTCTTTAGGAATTTTATTCCAACTTTATAGGAAGACTAACTTTAACCCCTACTTTTACTCTTAACACAGAAGTCGATAAAATAATGCTTTAAACAAACTCACAACCCGTATTTTACGCACTTAGAGAAGGAATTACCAAAATTACTTTAAATCCTAACAAAATCCTTTCGTAGAACTCACTTACTCTATAAAAAGAACATATTTTACGAACTTAGAGGTGGTAGAGCCGTCAGAGCTCGCCCGGGGCGGCACCACCGCCACCGTCATAACCCGCCGTAAAGCAACATGTTCTTCATGGATTGTGTTTCGGTTGGGGAGTTGTGGTTGCCGGATACACATTATTGGAGGCGACCATCTTAGTCCTCAAGAGTAGGA
>DWON01004597.1:0-16042 GCA_018251015.1 Phocides pigmalion okeechobee | reverse complement strand
GCTTTACGGCGGGTTATGAGGGTGGCGGTAGTACCGCCCCGGGCGAGCTCTAACGGCTCTACCTTTAAAAATATATGTATATAATCAATTTTAGTATACTATACGATTATATAAATTGTTATAATTTATCTAAACTTTTGTTTGTGAATGTCTGATTCATTTATCATGCATGTTTACCGATGCTAATAAGTTCTAACGATTGTCAACGCTTTGATATAATTACTCATCCACCGAGCGACGCAGATCCAGACCTTTGCTAGATTATTTGTGTTAGTGGCTGTAGTTTGCGAATACACATTTTCGAACTTTGCACGATGCGATCATGTTTATTTATGAAGTTGTATAACAATAAAATCGTTCATGTTTTGTTAATTCATATCAACATGATTATACAATACATACTATTATGTCCATCGCAATTTTGCCGAGAATCGAATAGAGTATCATTTGGGCTCCATGATAACTTGAGATAGTCATTTCACTATTGACCAAAGATGAGTTGGTCGTTTAAAAAATTCAATGCGAAGAAATTATGTCACTAAACATACAAACATTCATGCCATCAGTTGGTCTGAATACTTGTATGTTATTCTGAATATTCTTGCGGCCAGAGAGCTGTTAACGATACAATTAAATTTTCCAACGTAACCCGTCTCCATCCAGGCTCTACTTGCATCATGTTTCGTGCCAGTGTTCTCGGGCATGCTGCCACCCAGATTTCATGGCATCCGGTACATGGACGGCGGGTTTAGCGACAACCTACCCGTATTGGACGAAAATACCATCACTGTCAGCCCTTTCTGCGGCGAAAGCGATATCTGCCCTAGGGATCTCAGTTCCCAACTGTTTCACGTAAGTATTAAATTGAACGAAGCTTTTAACAAGTAATAGAATAGTCCAGTTCAACAGTTATCAAAATCCCTTTTTTTAAATATACACAATGTTTTCAGGATAATATCACCAATGATTTTAACCAACTGACGTACAATGCTCAAATAGGGGAAATTTTGTTTAAAATACTTTTAAATTATTTGTTCTTAAAACATACAAAAAGTAAATTATTTGTCTCCCGCACAGGTGAATCTAGCAAATACAAGCATAGAGCTGTCGAAACAGAACATGAACCGTTTCGCAAGGATCCTTTTCCCGCCGAAACCCGAGGTGCTCAGCAACATGTGCAAGCAGGGCTTCGACGATGCCCTCCGCTTTCTCCATAGGAACAACCTCATCACCTGCACAAGATGTCTTGCGGTTCAAACCACCTTTCAACTCCAAGATGTTCTCGACGACACGACATATGAATACGACCCGGAATGCGAAGAATGTAAAACACATAGACAGGTAAAAGTAGCTTGCTACTAACATGATCGATGTTACTTAGGATTTGGTCAAATTCGGCTTGAATTTTATCTATCTATCGGTTTGAATGGTATATGATATTCAATGGACTGTGCACCCCATAGATATCCACGTCCAACATCAATCCAGACTAAAATCCTGCTTGACGTAGTATATAGCTGTATTGCTATTCCTGAGAATTGACATTGTCGCCTCGCTTGTAACTCATCAGTACATGTATATTGTATGTTATAATGATATGTCCTCAGGAGTAGACGTGTATATGAACTACTTCCATATCCAAGTGGACTATATGTTCGTTTATTACTTCAAAAAAGGAAAGAAAGTGCAATAATTTGTAAAATCAATTAAAATATTTTTATTGATAAAAATATTGCGTAAATCAAAGATTCTTGATTCCTCTTCGCATCAAAATATTGCGTCTGAACGGATTAAAAGGTAGCATAAAAATGTTACACGATTGTTTTAGGACGCGTTAGTTGACGACCTCCCAGATACGGTGATGACGATATTCCAAAACGCAATCGACTCCGCCAACACGGGCATCGTCAACTGGGTGATGAGGCAACGAGGAATGAAATGTGTCTCGTTGCTGACGTTACCATACAGAATACCAGCCGACATTATGTACGCTACATTTACCAAGTGAGTAATATTATGTATTATGGTATAAGTATTTTTAGATGAAATTTAAAAATATAAACTGTACTGCATCGGTGATCAGTTGGTAGTATAAAAATTGTATGTACAAACATTTGAATTATAATAATTTGTGGTAGCAAAATTGAACCTCGAGTGACCCCATATTGTTTATGACATTTTGATCATATATGCTATGTATTTTTTCGTATTCACAGTCAACAGGTAGCTATTTAAATGTGTATATTTTTTACACTATCTGTAAGTCAAGTTGTGTTATAGAACTGCATCGTTGTGTACAGAACGCATATAACAGCCATATTATTCCATAACCTTCAAAACCAAAGTGTTTTTATGTACACCCTCATAATACGCGGTAAAGCATTACTTGTGTTTCGGTTGAAGAGGTGCGGTTGCCGTCTACACTTTGAAGCGAGGCGACCATCTTAGTCCTCAGGAGTAGCAACGTATCTACGTTCGAACTCAGATAGGATTTCGGTCTGTTTGTGGTTGTACGTGGATGTCTATGGGCAGCGACTACTTAACATCAGGTGCTTTGCATGCTCGTGTGCTACTCTTCTCACATAAAAAACTTAAACTTGTGTATGACAGCGTATTTATGTAAAATGAAAGGTTAGCATATCGGTTTATTTGCATTGTCAACGTAATAGTAAAAGTATCTATGGTAAAAGTAAATATTAGGCTTTAATCGCTACCAGTGGTCTCTGTTTACTAAAGATTACTAAAGTTTACTAATGTATTTGAAATTATATAATAATGACGGTGACTGCCCTGAATAGTAGAATTACAATGAATTGTCATATAACTGATGAACCACATGCGATTACTTTGTATCATTTCCCCCTTTGTGTATACCAAGTATATTTTCTTGCTGTACGTAATAGTTTATTTTAGATGTTTCTGAAAGGGATCCATTATTGTTTCTGTCATCATAAACAATTTTAACTAATAATCATAAATTATCTTTCAAGTTGACAACATAACTTTTATTAATTATATGAAGTTAAAATGACATTGTAAGATATAAAATCGATGTACTACTTTATTATAATGTTTTATCTAAAATAACGGATATAAACACGATAACATTATTACGAAGGTTCAAGTTATATTAGATTGATTGCTACTGATGACACAAAACTATAATTTCCCTTATTAATCGTGGCATGGTCCCTCGTATATGAAATGTTTGATACCGCTCCAGTTCTATTTAAATTATTGGAGTAGTCCTCAAGTTCAACAAAACAATATTACTATATAAAATTGTTTTGATAGTAGTATATTTATATTATACATAATATGTAGTATATTTGATATTTCATTTTCAAAAACATGTAATCTATAAATATCCGTTCTATTCATGAATCTTCACGAATCTTCTAAAGCGCAATACTTTTTCTTAGCATTATAGCATTTCTACTTTACTTGTTTAAATAGTTTTTCTTACATTGTCTTTACTAACTTCATCGCTTTTCTAGTTACTTTGGTGATAAGGTAGAAAGGCACGCGGTTCAATACTCGGTGGTTGCGAATGTGCACGTAATTAGGAAGAGATGTGTCAGACACAACAACACGATCACTAGGCAAGTTTTGCATCGTATTAAGAACGCTTTTGGTGCGACGAATTGGTGCGGTTCATGTTACGTAATCTTTAACATTCGTGATTTCATTTGAGTGTCATATTAATTAGAATATTATCGTGTTTATGTAAACTAAAAGTACTGTTTTTTATTTAAATGTGACACATGTACGTGCTTTTGTTGTCAATGTCTCCAACAACATGTCAATAACAAATCGTTGGAATTGGTGATGGATTTTAATTATTATGGTAATGTTCGCCTTATCTATTTTTTTAGTCAAAAAACTTTATCTCAATCTTGCGTATGTTAGGTCAAGGGGATTGACGTCATTAGATATTGTATTCTGATTTAATATTGTAATGAGGTTTTTTTTGAATTAATGTAAACTATAAAGCTTTCTTTCAATTTGTTTTACGTAAAAAACATTATACCAATATATAGCGAGGTACTACAAGCCATCTTTAACACGGAATTTTATATAATCCACATACATTTCTTAATACAGCTTTCTACATGACTTTTTTTTATTATGAAAGAGTAAGAAACGGGCATGCAGGCCACCTGATGTTAAGTGGTCACTGCAGCCCATGGACAACCACGTCCAATCTCAAATAGAACAGAAGTTCTATTTAAAGATGGACGCGGATGCGTTCCTACTCTTGAGGACTAAGATGGTCGCCTCGAATAACGTGTATCCGGCAACCACACCTCCCCAACGGAAACACAACACATGAAGAACATATTGCTTTACGGCAGGTTATGAGAGTGGCAGAGGTGCCGCCCCGGACGAGCTCGAAGAGCTCTACCAACTTTAAAATTTTAGTAGTAAATATTTTTATTTTTAAAAATGACTTTAGATTTATTTGTATCTGACATGTCGTTTTGCAATGGGCACTAACGTGTGAATTGTTTTCGCATTTATAATAATACAAACGACCCGGCCCAGCTTTGCTCGAGTAATAGAGTTTATATTTTTTACATAATTTTTCTTTCATACAGTCATTCATACAGTCAGAAACTTTTATTTCGAACGACGACTGAATTACTATTTTAAAACTTTTTAATTTCTTGACCAATTTGCAAAAAAAAACTTAATGTATGATGCACCAAACCTTCCTCAGGAATCATTCTACTTGTTAAAAAAATCCATCCAATACTTTTTGAGCTTATCACGAACAGACAGTTTTATAATATTTAGATACTAACTGTGCCGGCGACGTAGTCCGCGTTTGAATTTGACAAAAAAGTTATTGTTCACTTCGCAGATTAGCCTAAGTTACGCCTTATTTCCTTATAGATAACTGATTATCTGCCAATGAACGTCCCTTCAAAATCTAGCCCGACTACAATAACTCAGACTCGACTACAATAAATAATAAATACAATATTTCAGTCAATTGTCGGCGCATCTTAACTCTAGAGAATTCAGCTCCAGCTTAGTGCCGCTTCCCGCAACACTGACCCGATCTATAACCGATATTAACACCGTAGTCTAAATGTTAAAAGCAAAATATATCTTAAAAATAAAAATCATAAGAAATTCCTACAAACATTTTTGAAAGATGCCAAAACTTCAACACTTAGTTCACGAAAAATCAGACCCCTGAAAAGCTTTGTTTCAGCACGTCAGTATCTCGCCTTTAGGCAAAATTACGTCTGCTTTTTAAACCACGACAGTTTCATTTGAAAATTCGGCGTCATTAAAATATGAGCCTTACGAACTTGTGATAGAGAATACAAAGTGTACATTTTGAAGAATCGGGTGCAAAAAGGCTTCGTGTTTTGTGGACCCTGAACTACAAAAGACTGATTGTACATCGCAAACCCCAAGGACTTACTAGTCGGTTTTTTGTTTACAAAACCGATTTTTCTTAAATAAATAGGTACTGTGTACACAAAGAAAGTGATGTTGATTTCTGTGGGACAGCACCTCATTAACATATAAATTTTAAGTGTCTGTCAAAAATTTCAAAATTTTACTTTTATTTCTAATTTTTTTTTTCCTATAGCGACCCGGCCCAGCTTCGCTCGGGTAATAGAATTTATATTTACTTACATTATTTTGATCATGAGGGCGAAGTAGTCATAGATCGATGATGATGATGGAAGTGCCTATCTTAAATCTTAACCAATGTCTTATGATATTATAATATATCTCTAGATTCTTATCTTTATTGGAAGACTCTTAAACGACTGGAAAGCAATATCAGCATTGAATTGCTCTTGACCTTTTAGCATCATTTACTTGGAAATATTTATTCTTCCGGATACCTACTCAATATAAGTAGCAAGTACAATAGCTACCTACCAATCGCATCGCATTATTACCAACTAGGTATGCTCCATAGGTTTACATGTGTAATATGATATTAAAAATATCTTATAAATGATGTCCTCTTTGAATATATTGACATTAAACGCTAATCTTCTATGTATATAAAATAGGTATATATATAAGCTTTTTATTGGGTTATTAACCAGGACGTTGCCCAATTCTGTGACTCCAGTGTTGAGCCGCAAGTATTGTAAAAATCATTACGCTTAAGGCAGCTCTGACTGATCTTGATAAGCTTTTGGAAACGACCCCGTAAGTACATATATTGTCGAGTAACTTATATTTTATTTCAAGTTTAGAATTTATTCCATTTAAAATACTTCAATTATCTTTAGTAGCTGTAAACTATTCATTACTTTGCTTTATTTTTGTAAATGTCATATTTGACAGCGTCGAGTTGTAATTTTTGACGCGTTTACTATCCGACCTGTTTTAGACATCGATCATTGACCTCCTTTTTTATGAAGTTCTATTACGACGTTACTTTAGCAGAAGTATTTTCAATTTAGTCGTATAACTAAACTGTAAGGAATTACTAAGTAAACACATTTTTGAATTTAAAATGTACAAAGTTACCAACTGTATAAACAAGTTTTTCAGGAATTTTATCAAATGTAATTAAGCCAAGTGTATAAAACGACTGAAATTCCAGAGATTGTGCCTGAAGAAATATCACTTATAACAAAATAATATATCTATTCATTTAGGTGAGTTAAATATTTCCTCAAATAAATTTATCTGATTTAATTTTCTATTAACATTATCAACGTTATACTACTTGGGACTTGCTCGAAAGAGATAGATAGATGGTGATTATTTGTTAAAATAATTTGTTATTTAAAATTATTTATGCAAGAGTACCATAAAATCAGAATTAACCAAAAAAAAAAATGTAAAACCCTCGATTTCAAGTTAGTATAATTTTATTGTGTTAGAAGAAGAACATCAGGACACCAGAAGTTAGTCAGATTATTTTATTAATTAATGAAATTGAAATAAAAAACTGCAGACCGCCTAATAGTAAGCCATTGCCACCATGGACTTGACAAGTGTAACCAACTCCATAAAGGACAGGACTCCAACCTAAAGTTGAATACTGCATTACTCATGATGTTACAAGTTACTCATGATGATTAATAGTCTCCCCATAATTCCTGTTTAACACTTTGACTGCGTTGCTCAAATACTAGATTAGGTCAGAATTGCGAAAGGTGGCATTAAACTGGAGCTGCATGCTCTAGGCTAAAGATGCGCCAACAATTCACTGATATATTGTATTTTTAGCATCTGTGTGTCCCCATTCCTGTGATAATGTATGTACAGCACTTTTTTTTGCCGAAAATCCATACAGATTTGTATGTACAAAACACAAGTGTGCACAAGCCATAAGTGTGTTGCGTCGTGCAATACTCAGCAGTGTTTTACACAGCAGGGAAAGTGTTAAAGGATATTGATGTAGTTAAAAGTATTGCTTTTGGGTATTGTGAAGAGATTTATATTTTACAAACTTTATCAGAAAGATTTTTTAAATGTAATTTTGGAAAATACATATTAATAATAATTTAATATAATTAATTTTATATGTAATGCAGTATATTTGTCTATCTTCTTATATATAAAAATGAATATTTGTCTATATGTTCTTTATAGACTCGTAAACTATGCATTTGATCATGCGATGATCTTTAGCAAAGTCGTTGTGCATGAGCCCACGAAGGTTTCTGAGTGAATGAATGAAATGAATTGAATTTTTGTCTAATGTCTTTCCTTCAAATTTATTTAAATTGGTTGTGTAGCAACGCGCGCAGGGTACAGTTCGTAAATAATAAAAACGTGCAATTGTAAACGTGCAAAAAAAAATGTAAATATCAGTTTATAATAAAAATAAAAATACGAAATCACCAAAAATCGGTGTGTTTTTTGTTTTAAATTTCCGTTACAATTTTGTTTAACTTCGCTGGAGAACCCTTTAGGGCTTCCTGGAATAACTTAACTGTCGCGCGGTTTTCCAGCCGCAAGAACGTAACTGCAAATCATTTATTTTCAGGAGATAAAAATGAGTTTACATTTACATTTTACCTAATTCACTTCAAACTTTTCATTACTTTATAGAAGAGAATTGAAGTAAAACAATTTACAAACAATTACATGTACTGGGTACATATACTGGGTGTCTATGCCCTGTAAGGTGCGAAGATCGCTGGCCACTAACCTGCTAATTATCAATCGCTATTCTCTAAGCGAAATAAGAACCAGTTGTCTTATTAACAGCAACGATGACCAAACGTAGGACTAATTTGAACATTTTTTTGTCACTCGAGAAGTACTGACTAAATACTTAAAAGCCAAACGGAACAAGCATACATTTTTATCTTTTACTAACATTTTTAATAACAACAACTACCAACAGACTAATGTATATTAAATAAGTTACATATAATTAAACTTCATTTATTTTAAAATTATTATTCTGCGATAAAATCAAAAGTCAAAATATTTTTATTCAAAGTACTGGTAGATTCGTCACAGAACACTTTTTGAACGTCAATAAACTACCATCGACTCGTAAGGTTTTTCATTTTGGAGAATAGTCGGCGAAAGAAACTCCAAAACACACATTTTTTCTACTTTGAATTTAATTTTCAAATAATAACTGAAAGTAATGGAACAAGCGGAGCTGGAGTGGATAAAATAGTAATCAGTCACGTCACAAAATAAACGTCGGTTCCTATGGGAACATTAAAGGATTTAACGCTTTCCCTGCGGCTACAAAACTGCTGTGTAATTCTAGGCGCGACGCTCTTGCTGCTCCTATACACCTGTGTTATACGGACAAATTTGTATTGATTAAGAGCGAACAAAAGTGCTGTTTTATGTCGGCGCTACAAGACTGGGGGCGGACATTACGTCTGTGTATTCGTAGATGACACACAGATGCTAAAAATACAATAATACAGTAATTTGTCGGCATATCTTTAGTGTAATCGAACAAGCTCCAGTGTAGGGTCGATCATATATATGATCGAGTCAGTATTGCGGGAGTATACGCACCGCAGATATACGCACCGCAGTCAAAGTGTTAAAAGACAATATGTAAAACACTGAAGGCGTGTGTACGTCGACCGATCGTTAAGGCAAAATCATGATTTTCTGACCAAGCGGTTAAAGTGTGTTTGTAGAGCCGACGTGACCTAAATTTACGTTGTCGGCAGAATTTAGACACACCAAAATCAGAACAGTACTGTTTGCTATATACATATTATAATCAAAGCTGTCAGTTGGACCATACCATAGACACGTTCCACAGACGGAAAAATTGTATGAAATTATAAAGCTATTTCAGAAATCATACACATCTTGTAACTTTGACAATTTTTTTATTACATTATTACAAATTCCACACATTTAGTTTAATTTCTCCATTTAGGTCACCATATTCTAATCATTCTCCCTATGCTCTCCAACAAACTCCTCAATTTCCCGCCAATTATCCTCAATGTGGCCAACTTCAGAAAATCAAATATCTACTAACGTCGTCAGTGTGACCAGTGCAAAGATAAAAATTGTCATCAACAAATTAATACCTGACTCATGAGACATTAAATTATAAAATATTTTATTATAGTATCCCGGAATTTATACATTTTATATGTACCGGGTACTCACGTTAAACGATTTTTAATTTTTCATTACCGATATTTCGAACAAGTTGCATGGCTCGTGGTCACGGCGAAACTGCAGTATGTATATGTGTAATAATTATACTGTGTCATTTTTATTATATAAAAAAACAATAGAATAATGACAAGTAGATGCTCAAAATATATTCTAACCTGTATTAAATGTGTACCTTAGAAATATTTAAAAAGGCATTTACACAGAGACATACAGGCAGACAAATGAATATAAAAACAATATAATATTCCTTTTTTCAGCCATTTGGTATTTAACCCTAAACATCTCTAACGCAATGATTTTGAACAGAAAATTGGAGCGCGAAATTTTATTATAAATTCTAAATTTAAAGTACTCTACTATATGTATTGTTTGTTTGAAGAAAAGATAAATTTCATATACATGAGGGGATTGTTTGTTTCTGGGTTAGTGCATCGTAGCTCCGCGATCTTTCGATACAGTTCAATGCTTCCCAGTGTAAATATGTCTACATTATATCACAAATTAGCGGTTAGAAAATAAACAGACTTGTCTTGAGATCAGCAAAGGTAGGTTGAAATGTTCTAGGCGATGTCGCATTTATTAACCACAAGCTGACCCGGGTTTGATGCGAAAGCATTCTTCATTATGTTTCTAAAAGCTTTCACAGCGTTTTGATAACTATTATAACGGGCACTTACGATTAACGTTTTTTAAATGCCGATATTTTAAATACTGGCACAAAAGACTATATGTATGTACGTTTAAAAATCTCTATATGTTATAAAACAAACTCCCCCATCACGTTTGTTTGTCTGTCTGTTCGCGATAACTCAAAAAGTACTGGACGCATTTTCTCAGTTTTCAACAACAAGTAGACTGATTCCTGAGGAAGGTTTTGGTGCACAGTAAGTTACAAAGTACACAGTAAGACAACGAGAAATTAAATAATTAAATTTAATAAAGTAATTCAGTCGTCGTTCGAAATACATGTTTCTAAATGTTTTTGCAATTGGTAATGGTTGGATGTGTGTATGTAAGAAAGATAATGGAAGTAAATATAAACTATATTATCTAAGCGAAGCTGGACCAGTCGCTGGTAGAATATAAAAAAGTTATGTAAAAAAAAAACAATATCGCATCTGTATATACTTTTGTCATTCTTTATTTTGCGTTATATTTTATAAATTAAACATCAAGACGACAAAAGCCGGTGTTTATTATTAAAAAATGTGTTACAAATATTTGAAGTTAAAGTAAGGTATGTTAGGGTAAAAATATAAATGCATGATATATTGGAATGTATTGTAATATTGTCAAAAGTTGCCAACAAAGGCTTACTAACATATAATCTTGTACTTCAGCTTAATTTTAGCTTAATTTCAGCTGAACGACTGCACGCAGGTACTCGAGTTAATGAAAATATATGTATCGTTTCTACATCTAAACCTAACGAACGAGCAACCCTTGAAATAATCTTAAAATTTTAGTATCGTGTTCCTTCGTACGAAAGATAACACTTTTTATTGTAATAGCTACGGTCTTCACGTGAAAAAGAAATTGTTTTTACTTTATGCTTATACTGTATTTATACAGGAGTTAGCAGATCTGATACTAGGGTTTAGGATAAGGCATATTCCAAAATCAATAAAAAACGATAAGATTATTGATGTTCTACTACCATCCAACACGTTCCAAAATGTTCAACACTCTTCAAAAGGACAAATTGCTTCATGAACTTTTTTTGTTAAAATAGTAATAAATGATCCTACTCGCCGACTGTTAACTAATTCCTGTAAGCAACTGCCATACAAGACCAAACTCAAAAAGGAGTGAGGTTACTCCTAAGGAACCCACGTCGTGACTCCTAAATGTTAAAATGGTTGCCTTGTCAACATTACCGGTATTCACATCTCTCAAAAAGAAGACTTACATCAAGGCAGATTACAAGCAATCAAGGAAGCATCTACCTAGTAGAGCTATGTTTCTTCTACCTATTAAACCTATCAGTTTCCATTATGTAAGAACCGCTAAAGTACTTTTCAATTGATAAAATAGAAAAAAATCCGAAATTCCAAATTTGTAAGAAAACATTTGCATAAAATTTAACATTTCCTCGAAAAATTTCTTCATTTATAAAGATACGATCACCCATTACGTAGACCGTAAAGCACCTATTAGTCAGTCTAGCATAATGGCCGCTAATACAAGCATGGAAGACTCCATAAAATTTAACATGTGGGCAATTAAACTATCGTCTGTAGTGTAACGTTTTCATTTATTATTTACTTTGTTTAGCCTCTGGGATGAATCACTCGGCTCCATGAAGTGTAAACTCGGAGCGGGCCGTGAACACATCTTTGTGATGTGATCTAGTCTGCCGACGTGTGAGTTTCCAGAAAGTATAGTTGAAAATTTTATCTTCATCTCTAAATATCATAAAATAAAGTCCCCCATTGGGTCGATTTGTTCGCGATAAACTCAAAAAGTGGATTTTCTCACAGTTTTCAAAACAGGTAGACTGATTCCTGAGAAAGGTTTTAGTGCATAATAATTTAAGTTTTTTGGTAAATTGGGCGAGAAATTAAATAGTTAAATTGAATAAACTTATTTAGTCGTCGTTCGTAATAGATGTTTCTAGTCCTTATTACTTGCAAGTAGGTAAACCGGATGCATGTATGAAAGAAAAATAATGTAAGTAAATATAAACTCTATTACGAGAGCGAAGCTGGGCCGAGTCTCTAGTATCTTATCAAACAAAGTCGCATCCCGCTGTCCGTCTCACAAATCGAGCAGAAGATTTATAATAAATACGTGTATGTTATAGCAGAGAAAAGACAAGAATTTGATTTTGAAAGATTTGTAGCGTGATGTCGTAATTGCCGCGCAAAGCCGAGGCGGGTCGAGATTATAATGTATTTTAAAAATAATGTCTTCAGGCAGCTCACAAAAGACCATCTGATCCCAAAATAGGCAGAGCTCGTACTCTAGTAATCATACAACACACATTTTTACACCCAAAACCCAGAACAAATCCTTGTGCTTATCACACAAATATTTGTCATAAGCAATACAGGAGACTCATCAAAATGGAAACTAGAAATATTACCATTCTTATTCTTATCCAATAATCCCTACTTTAATGCTCTTAAGTTTGAGGCATTCATATTTTCATACGTATTTTTATACCCTTTTATTATGTATATATTTTCATACAATGTCATATTCTTATATATAAGAAAAATAAAAAACGAATTTTCAGTCCATCTGATGTTAAGAAGTCGCTGCAGCCATGTATGTACATTGACATCCAACCGCATAAAGGACTCAAGCCTCATCTGACGTTATACACAGATCTTTTGCCACTTCTGAGAACTAAAATGGAATCTGCTTTGACAAATCCTTCAAAATAAGGCACAACATTTCGACCGGAGAGATACTACCGTCGCCCTCATAATCCGCTGTAAAGCAGTTCTTGTGTCGGTTGAAGGGATGCGGTAGCCGGCTACATTTACAAAATAAAATAGCTCGACATTTCTGTTGTGAAGAGAGATTTCTGTCAAATATATATATAAATGTTTTTTTTTTCTATTTCTAATTACATATTCTTTTGTCCACAGGTAACATCGCATAGCAGTGCAATCCGTGCTAAATTACTACTAAATAATAATATAAAACATTAATTACAAATATGTCCTATAAAAAGACTATTTTAAGGGACGAAGTTTTATTGTTAAGAATCGCCCTATTTTAAACTTCGAAAATGAATGATCCCCGACTGAACATCACCCTTCCTGGACTGACCGTACTCAAGAAAAAAATTGCACAATGCCACGATGAGATTAATATCACTCACAGCTATGTGGATGATCCACCTGACGACAATTTCACGGGTAAGGATTATTGCACTCAAAAAATTCTCAGTACATAGTAGTATTGGATACGAATTTATCCGCGCCGCGTGGAACAGATTTCATAATTGATTACATGAAATCTGTTAAGCATGTTTTTTGGTCGAGTTTTACCCAAAAGCAGTAGAATGCTCTTCGAGTCCAATATAATAATGGTTTCATGAAGCTGATGGGGTTGCCTTGGTACTGTAGTGCATCAGGGATGTTTGCAGAAGCGCGTATTAATTGTTTTTATAATTGAATGCGTAAGCGCTGCAGCTCCCTGATGCAACGTGTCCGGGAGAGCTCCAACAATATCCTGATCAAGGGACGAGTTGACTGTCGATATATGAATAAATGTAGTCATGAAGTCAGTACATATTAGTTAAAAATAGTATACAACTGTAAAATTGAGTCTTGTAACTTGACTAAAGAATTATTATTATTATTATTAAATCTTTTTTATATATATTTTTACATGTGTGTGTATTTTCATCTATCCTAATGGTTTAGCAAAGAACTATTACGTTTTTTCCACATATTTATTATTTTAATAAGCAGGCGGTAACCGATATATCAATATATAAGAAAACTCGCTGAGAACAATTCGGAAGGTACCCAAAACTCGTCAACACCGAATGGTATGATCAGATTTAATTCTCTTACTTTTCTAACTTCATTGTCTTGCCATTTTGGAATATTTTTCTTAAAAAAGGAGATTTCTCTTTTTTAAATTACCAATCAAATTTTACTAAAAATACAATGAATCCAGTTTGTTATACTCAATCTAAGCGCTGTACTCATACATATTCGCATACGTACGAACTCTATACGTATTTCATACAGATATTCATACAGAAACGTATAACAAAGAGGCTCAGTTTCACTCTTACACTTAAATTCACACAAAAACACTCAAGCACTGACATATATGCACATACAAGCAAATCCAAAACAGGAGTCAAAAATTTCTGGAAAAAGATTTCTGGCTGACCGGGCATATAACCTTGAACTCAAACAGAACTTGAATCAGATGGTGACCACCAAAGGATATTATTGTTATTAAACGTATTTAGTTTCCGTAAGAATAATTGTTATTATTCGAAAGGGTATTTCAGTTACAGGATTCTGGTATCAATTCCCGTAAAACCATCGGGTAGATTACGCCCGTTTGCTACAAAAACCAATGTAACAGAGCATAAAATCTTAAATAATATCCGCCGCCCCCATAATCCGCCATAAGACATTACTTGTGTTTCGATTAGAGAGGTGCGGTTGCCGGCTACACTTTGAAGCGAGGCGACTCTTCTCGAGTTCAGATAGGATTTCAATCGTGTTTGTAGTACACGTGGATATCTATCTAAGGGCTGCGGCTACCTACATAACATCAGGTCTCGCATAAAAAGACCCGTTACGAAAATGAGAGATAATTATGAGTAGATAATGACCAAACCAATGGGCGACATTACCACTATTCTTTACAATAAAAGTAGCGTAGGAGCGTGACAAAAGTAGCGTGGGATTTTAGCTAGTAGCTTATTTCCGTCCATGAATCAAAAATATTTAAATCGAACTCCTGTAGTTACGGAGCGAGTTACTTCAATTAAGAATTTCTTAAATCATTACTCTCAAAATGCGGTAATTATAGAACTATATTCGTACACACTTAGACACGAAAGCAAACACCCACATCTACACAATTAACCAATTAAAATATGTATATCATTAGGAAACTTTATACAATTTTATAAGATCTAGAATTTATGGCCGACACATCGAAGAGATAACGTCCAGCGACATTTATTTCATTTATGTCTTGTATGCTATAATGATATATAGATTTCTAAAGGTAATTTTATACAAGTATTATTAAACTTACCTTAACATAAAATGGAATACCTTAAATACCTTAATAAAAGCCGAATCTAAGCAACCTAAAAGGACCTCGTGCCCATGCGGCACGATACCAAGAACACTGGTCGCATTCCCGCGTTGAATAGCGTTCGCGACGCTTATGATACGAACCGGCCATCTTGCCAGCAGTGTTAATCAAGCGTGGATTAATTGTTTGAAAAATTTAGTTAATATTATTTATATTAAGCATACCTATTTAATTTTTAACATTTCGTTTTAATACTACTCTGTGAATCATCTACGTGCAAACTTCTTATTGTCATTTAATTTACAGGCAACTGGTGTAAGAAATACTTCGACGGTCTACTTTGCTGGGATTTCACTCCTGGTGGCTCTACTGCTATAAACACTTGCCCAGATATGTACGGTTGGAATCCCATGAAGTCTGTGCGTAACTAGTAAGTTTAACACAGTTATTACGTACATTAATATTCCTTATCCCCACATTAGTATAGTGCAAGGGGGCAATATGGGGCTCCCGAACCACACGCGGCTTGTAGAAAGATAATTTGTGGCTCTGTTTATATTTTATTTAAGAAAGGTGGGAGAACCATATTTCAACCGGGGAGATACCACCACCTCCCTCATAATCCGCCGTAAAGCGTTACTTATGTTTCGGTTATAAAGGTGCGGTTGGCAGCTACACTTTG
>DWON01004596.1:0-16044 GCA_018251015.1 Phocides pigmalion okeechobee | reverse complement strand
CCGAAGATCCGGGTTCGAAACGCAAGCAAGCATCTCTGATTCTTCAGTCTAGTGCGCAATAGAAACACATTAAAATTTATTAAAAGATTAATACCAAATATCGTAATAAAAGATATATGATAATTATCCATAATAAACTGATATAAAATCTTATAATTCACACTTGGTCAATTATGGCCAGCCTTATAATCGGTACCCTAAATCCTTCATAATTAATGGTTACTTGTGCCCAGCAACTTATAGTAACAAAGTAATCATGAATTTACACACATATGTCGTTTCACTGTTCAAAAGATATACCTACTTTATAAAAATTTAAAATGATCTCATTTTAGACCATACATATTATAAAAGGGACATTACCGGGAGCTTAACGTTTAAATTGGTTTGTTCCCCTAAAGCAGAACCACAACGAAGGGTTGCAAAATTTAAATTACAAATAAAAGTACTGAAAAATATCTACGAGTGGGTAGTGCCTTAATAACGACTTCCCTTAATTAATGCGGAAAGGGTAATAAAGCAAATTAATACGTAAACTTCATTCAAATAATTAACATTGTGATTTGAAAAAGGTTACAAAACTTTCGGTCGCAGGTGTCCTTTTAATAGTATTTGATTTTATAAAAAGCTTAACTAACGGGTATGTTACTACCGAGTTATCCGGTTATAATAACCGAAACAATTTATAAAATCATCATGTACCTATATAAAAATATTGCTTAAAAGAATAAAACAAAAATCCAGGGTTTCTGAAAATTGCATTGATTACAATAACTACGAGAGTTAGCATATAAAATACAGTTAAAATGGATATGATAAGAAAACTGCTTTGAACAATATATAACAAGAAATAAAATAATGAGTGTTATTGTACCTAAATTAAAAAAAATATAAATTAATTGTAAGTAATCCTTAACACAATTAATTAATTGACAATAAGTATCCTTGTGTTATACACGAATTAAATTATTTAAAAAACAAAGCTCAAAAAGTTACAGGCAAATTGCAAATATTTCAACTATTTGTAATCTAAAGTATTTAAAAATATTTTACTGGCCGTATAAAAAATAGAACGTGGTTTAAATAAAAAAGTCCTCTCGAAAGTTCTGAATCACTGGTCCAAATTTTCAACAGAATCCGAGACCGACGACCCGATTCGGCACGCATCCGTTACGCTCCGGAGCGCAAAGCGTTCGACTGTACCAGATGTGCCATATTGATATATACCACTCCGTTGACCGTCTGCTCGTCACGTAGAACCTACCCTCTCGGAATCTGCCTTCTATCCTTGTTTGAATTGCACAGTTCATCGAATATCAGCAAATATGCAATATCAGGATATCGGTTTAATACTAACAACGTTTGACTCGATTCATGTTAGTACGTAATACGCTTTTAATAATTATTTACATTTATACCGTATATACTAGTCGGCGGACCGACCGACGGTCAACATTATATAAATCTAATCAATAAATTAAATTATAGACTTATTTTTAATGTTGAAGTAAATGTTAATTCTAAATATATTTCGTTATTTAATGAAATAAAAAATATCTAAAAAGGCAATTGGTATCTCTTGTACCTTTTCGGTTAATAAGACTTACCTACTTAGTGAGGAAAATAAATTGTTCTGCAAGAATAACACGGTTTCAGTGAACAAATTAAACATTAAGTTTTAAACTACCTACATAATCTCATCTTTATTAAGAACATGGAAAAGTGTTGCAAGGCACAAAATAAAAAAAACACATTGGACATCATTTTATTTTACGAAGTCTTTAATACTTTTAATTACCTTAAATTTCCCCATTAGTAACAAAATTACATATCAGTTTGTTTTTGCCATCAGGCATAACAAAATAATTAAACTATATTTTAAGCAGGACTTTTTTCACTTCTGTTTTAAGGACACGCTAAGTCTCGAAAGTTATAGGTACATAATTTTTTGGAAACCCTCCCCACCCCTTGCCATTGTATTTTGAGAAGAAAATAGAACTTGATTCTATTTTATTATTCTTTTTATATCATTTTTTTCAGTTTTTAGTTTAACGATTTGGAGGCACTGCACGCTACCACGTGCACCCACAAAAAAATCCCTGATTTAAACTGTAGTTTAGGTAAATTATAGAGTGTGCTAATGTTGTAAGACAATAATAATATATATAAAATCAGCTTAATCCTCAGGGGTAACGAATGCATTTCAAGAGCCTGAGATTTAAATCTAACTTAATCTTATTTGTGGTCGATAAGAACTGGTCTGGTAAACCAGATGCTTGTTTGCTTTTTTATGTTAGAAGAGTAGGTACGAGAATGTACCTGAAAGTAAATAGTTCCTGTACCCTATGGGTATCCAAACTTAAATATGACCGATCTAGTACCTGAGATTGTATGCAGATGCGATGCTTCTAAAATGATCCAATCGCTTATACATACTAAAAAATGACCAAAAGTGTCTGTTGATAATATCAAAATTAGTGCTTGTTAAAGTATATAACAAAAACGCAATTGCATATTTTTTATTTATCGGTTTACCAGAAAAGGTTGAATAGCTTGCGATGGGCCTTTCACTGGCAAATAGCTGATATTATAAGGAATAATTTAGACTATTTTAATTTTAGAAAAGATTTAAAATTTCTCACTGAAACATTAAAACCAATAAAATACAACATGGCTTTGAGTGCACTTTCACTAACAGATAACTGTTATTATGAAGAGTAATTAACGCTACTTTTATTTTAAATGTAGATTGACATATAAATGAGCTACTTAAATTCTATAAAAATATATTAAAGATGCCTTTTTGTTATAACTTACTAAAGTCAATGTCTCCTATAGTTATAAACCAATTTATTGATTTTACTGGATTCAACACCCCCTGCCCTAGATGGCGCATTATAGTATTCATCGTAACTTGCATATCGACGACTACTTGGCTGATAATCCAATTGAATGTGGTCTCCATCCTCCCTTTTCAGTTGTCCACCGTCCTCGCCACTATATCTTGGATCTTCGTAGATAGTAATAGTATGTTTACGATGTGCGATCACCGGAGCGTTCAAAGGTATTTGTGTCACTCCTGTCTGCCTTGATTCTCCGTAACCATAACCATAGCCGTGATTGGGACCATAACCATAACCACCGTCATGTCGTAATCCGGAGTCATCGTAGTACCCTGGACCTCCGTAGTCTTTACTCCATCCAGGACGTTCCCAAGTCCGCCTATCATCCCATCTTTGCAAGTCCCATCGCGGCTCGTTATGAATTTGTGGAGCCTGGTATTGATGTCGATCTTGAATGTGATCTCTAGCATGCGAACCGTGTTCATTACGAAATTTATTGTAATTTTCCAAATCGTCCAAATAGTGTTTTCTCCCGTAGTCTTGATGACCTTGATATCGATTCCCAGTATCATCATATCTGTTATATCCGCCACTACGATAATTATCTCGTAATTGTTGCTGTCCGTTGTTATGAGCTCCTTGATACTTTCTATTCCCTTGATTATCGTGACTGTTTTGTCTACTATTATATCCAGCTCGGTCTTCTTCATCGTTGAAATCATCAAAATAAGTGCTCTTGTTCGACGATTCGTCTTTGTGGTATGAGTTCTGAAATCCTTGCTTGTGATGACCTTTTTTGTGACCTTTTTTAAATTCATTGCTTTGTACGTTTTCCGATTTGTCTTTTTGGTCGTTATATCCTCCATACGAGTCGCTGTCGGAAGATGATTTACTGTCATGATCTTTCCTTAAATACTTTGTATCATCGTTAATTTTTGAATGTTGATTTGTATGTTTATCATCAATTTGGGTATCGATTTGATGAAACTTTTCACCTTTATGTTTATCATGTTTGAGTGACTCGGCTGATTCGTTGTGATCGCTATCCTTTAGATGTTCCTCCAGTGCATCTTTAATAACCGATGTCCTTACCTCGTAACTTAATAAAGTCACACACAGGCACAAATAGAAATGACATCTAAATCGTGTAATCATTTCCACACTTCACCAAATGTTTCCACCACAACGATTAAAAATATAATAAGTGGGAATCTGGTTCCATAAAGAGTTTTATACGAATTAGAATCGTGTTGAGCTTTACGCCAAATTAGAGGACAATGACAGGAACCACAGCAACGTTGTGCGAACAATGAGTAGTCAAAACGGCGACAGCATGGTTGCCTCGTCCATGACATGACATCATGGAACCAAAGAAAGAAGTGTTTGCGACTAACGAGGTCAATGAAACATTTTGCGGAAATTTGATTCAAGGCCAATATGATCTGTATTCCTGATCACTATACTTAAAGGTGCTCTAATCAGATATTTCTCAAAAAAATATACATATATAATCTCATGTTAACATGTTGTAAGTGGAAAATTAGAAAATGTACGTACGTAAGTACACATCTGAGGAATAAGAAGTACGCCTCCAATTATCAGTGCATCTGGCAACGTCTTTCCAACTGAAACACATTATATTTATAATGTCCCATTACTTGCTCTCACACTTTACATTCCTTCCGAGTCTTTTACCGTAATGAAGAACTTTAATAGACATAAGGCAAGTATATTATGTGTGGATGGTAGACCTACATATAGTTCCACTGAGAGTATAATCACTGCCATTAAAATCAGTAGTAAAGCAACTCGTGATTCGGTTGTCAAATACACTTATAAGCCAGGCGACCACCTTAAGTCTTCAAGAGTAGCATTGTATTTACAACTTATGTAAGTTGAATTTGTATTTGAATGTTCGTGAGGTACAGCATTACTTAACATCAGGCCGTTGGCATGCTTTTTTGCTATTCTCCCCACATGAAAAAACACAAAGAAGGCGATCATCTGTTGTCATGAGCCGAGACTCGTCTACATATGACGTCAAAAAGAAATTTTGTGATGTTTAATTATGTATGTAAATATCGGAATCAGGTGGCCTGCAAAGTCGTTTGTTATTCATTTAAGGTTAAGTTACATTCTATAATTAAAATATCTACATAAAAGCAACAAAAAAAATTCAAATACGTTGTTAAATACATCATCGAAAAATTATGATAATTGATACGAATAACCAGTTTTACGATGTAGTCGGAAACATCAAATAAAATTTATCACATTTATTGAAATAAAACAAAAGATATACAAATAAGCTTTATTCAAATACAAAACTTGACACAATTGCGAGCCGACGTACGGGTAACTAAATCTAAAACCTAAAACACTTTGAATCGGTTGCTCTAAATCGTATAGTAGGTACAAATACGCACGAAAATTCACGGAAATAAAAGATAATATAGGAGCTATATATATACTCCTTTGCTATATATAATTTACAGTGTACGACTCAATTCCATATCCAAAGTGTGTCAGGCCAGAGTGAAAAAAAAACATAAAAATGAAAGCGTTTCATTACTTATCTGGTTGCATCAAATATTTAAAGTATAAACAAAAAGCATAAATTAACCAGAGACTAATATAAATTACTATAGAATAGAAAACAAGTAACAATAATTTTAAATAAAGAAAGCTTAACATAAGTACGTAATAATTCAAAATAAAATTAGGTCATCCGTTTTTAATAGGAATAAGCAATACAGCTCTTTAACACCATTACCTACCATAACACAAAACGTACCTATTCTTTAATAAATCCAATTATTTATTCGAAACCATAAACTAAAAATCGTATATAAAAATTAATAAGTAAAATGATATGTGCAGAGACTTATAAGCGAGACGACCATCTTAGTCCTCAAGAACAACCACGGATTTTAGATAAATCAAATGTACTACGTAACATCAGTAGATAGGTCTTCAATCCTAATAAACAGAGTATTTTTATAACTGAGTGTATGGGGAATACCGATAACCATAACATAAGCTCATGCTTGACCAAAAAAATATTCGTCAAAATCGTTCCCTTAAAAAAGCAAATGGTACCTAAGAAACAGCCCGTATGTGCTAGTTATTAATTTCCCCATACTTTCTCAACTAAGAAAAACTCTGTACATGAATGTAGTGCAGATAAATAAGTAGGTATGTAGATTTTAAATCGCCTACTAACACTGAACTAATAATAATCAATACCTAAAGTCAAACTACAGATCAAATGACGTTTGACTTAACATTCAGTCGCATCTGTTTCCCACCTCGATTTAAACTGGAGCTATGTGTATTTGACTTAAACTATTTCTATGCTGCAATTACTACCAAACATCTAGTATTGCATACATATTATTTTTCTTTAAAAAATGCAAATATTAAAAGCATTATCTTATCTAAAATTATTACAACAATAATGACAGATAATAAAGGTTTTTTTTCTCACTTTAGTACAAGGTATGTATACAAATTGTATGGGTTACCGCAAGTGGAAAATTCCTCTTTGTAATTCAAAATATATGGTAAGCCTATGGGCGGTTTAAAAACATTAAATAGATGGATAGGCCTCTCATCTATATCCCCAATAATGTGGAGGTATGGATTAGAGGCCTAATAGTGGAGCAGCGTGGTCGAGTATCATCTACACTTCCCCCACATACAGGAAGAGAATTGAGTACAAAGTACTATTTAATTAATGTAATATTGCTTCAACACGTCATATCTAAACTTAAAAATACTTTCTTGCATATTTTATATTTTTATTTATTATCATGACGTAAATTTAAACACGTGTAGCATATAAGTATTGATACTATATAAGTCGTTTTTTATATATCAATACTTTGCTCCGTTCAGTTATCTCTTCAATTTTTGTTACCAATTTAGATTTTTTTATTTAACCCAAACATAAATAAATAAAATTATAATAAACGAGTCACAGTTAATGAAACAAGTCATAAAATTTTAATAATATCCAGTTATCATAACACCACATCGATTAAAGCAAAATGTGTTTCAACGAACGTCAGATTTGTACATGATAAGGAACATGTCAAAATA
The DNA here is from genome assembly GCA_018251015.1 of Phocides pigmalion okeechobee. Taxonomy (NCBI): domain Eukaryota; kingdom Metazoa; phylum Arthropoda; class Insecta; order Lepidoptera; family Hesperiidae; genus Phocides; species Phocides pigmalion. Next base: position 9,100 of record DWON01004596.1, on the reverse strand, counting down.
CTGCTTTACTAACTCCTACAACTTGAGTTAGTGACTGTTTTGGCATCTATTATAATTAAATATTAATATATATCAATACAACTTAAGAAATAAATTAATTCAATAAACGTAATGGCCATAAGTAATATCGAAACTTCAAAACATGTAGTGTCAAATAGTATTGGACAATGTATATGTATGCAAAGTGTTTCTGACATATTGGCATCTTAACTCTATTATCAGAAAAAAATCTTCATTTGACAATCAATTTGGTGCCCTTTGAACCACACTAATGAACAAAAACCTAGAAAATCTTTTGTCATCATTTGGGCTTACCCGCTTGAGGCGAAGACTATGATTATTGTATTCGAGTAAAGCCTTCTGAGAAACTCATTCCTGCTCGGGCCCACTTTATGAAAGAAAACCTTTTATAAAAATTTGCAGTGTCCTAAGGATGATCAACCATATTCTTAAGCAGGGCATTACAAATGCAATACAATAATGAAGGCAAAACCACAGGGCATGGCTATTGTTTTATAAACCAATGCATACAAATACATGTTATAGACATAATTATCACAAAACTTGTACAAAATTGAATTATTACTTTATTTCACTGTAAACAATCTTAGATATTACTTAAAGCAAAAATGTTTACCTCATTAGTACAATGTACTGTGGTACAATGGTTCTGTGACATGTCACTTACAATACAAAGATCATGAGAAGTCACTGGCTAGAACGTCATAACATGACACTATATATACAAAATGAACATCATGACGTATCACTTGCTATGAAAAACGATCATGACTTGTCACTTATAATACAAAATTACTAAATTTCATTTAGGGCTCAAACGGTACCATTGACTTCAGAGTTGATTATGGCGATGCGAGTCTGGAGTTCTTGAACAAGGGACTCCCTCGGTACTTCTTGTTCGACTCTGGTGGTGATATTCCTTATCTTTACCACACCGCGTTTCAACTCCGAATCGCCGAGAACAACCGCCAGAGGTATACCGTTATCCTCGCAATGTTGTAACTGGTTCAGCATTTTTGGATTCTTCTTGTAAGATTGCTCAGTCTGGAAAAGGTATGTATAAATTTAATTCCATGTTTTTACGACATTGATATAGCAATTGAGCATTCTGTGCACAAACATGTGATTACTGCCACTGCCACTCCATAGTATCCTAACATGTCAGTTTTACACATATTTAATAGTCTTTTGTAAATTCATAATTATTATTTATTGGAACATTCAACATTGTTTACACTTAAAAACATTGTCGTATCTCTTTTTAAACATTTAAGGCAGCCATAATATGAGGACAAAGCATACCTAATAAAGAATATACACATAGGTAATTAATATGAACATAATAAATATATCCAAGAGAAGCCGGCGAATGGAAGAAACTATTAAAGTAGAAGCATAAAAAAAATAAAAAACAGCATATAAGAAAACCACAAATTATAGACAAATTATCGTATTTCAAATAGATGGAATGAAATACCCGTATCCCAGCATTCCACAACTCGGCGCAGATTTTCATGCGCTCTTCTAGGAAGTTCTTTTGCGCAGACGCAACGTATACGTCGATGTCGGACGTGCGCACGCGCAGCTCGCCCGCCGCCAGCTTCGCCTCCAGCACGGAGAACACTCGCTCCACTCCAATACTCACACCCACGCACGGTACCTGGAAAGAACAAGGTTGTTAACACCATCAACATGTTTTAAGAAATTTAAGTAACTCAAAACTCGTAATGTCCTAGAAAATGTTCAAAACAAAAATGTACAAGACTGTGCACAAGTTTTAAACTTATTTTACTTTTATTCTGCTTAGTATATCACAACATATTTCATTCCAAGATTTAGGTATTTTCTCTACACCCTAACTCAAATCTTAATATATAAAAACGAATATATGTCTGTATGTCCTTTATAGAATCGCAAACTATGCATTTGATCATATGATGATCTTTAGCAAAGTTCTTATGCATGAGCCCACGAAGGTTTCTTAGTTGGTACGACCAATTTTCGACAGATAGCGCCACTGTCATGACTCAAAATGACTTAAATATTTGTGTAATGTCTTTCCTTCAAATTTATTTTACTTGGTGGCGTAGCAACGCGCGCAGGGTACTAATGCTAGTAATATATAAAGCAAATTTTTAAATTTATTCTAATTATTAAATTTAATTTAAATATTGTGTCATACAAGGTGTCATAAAAAAAAACATCATATTAAAAATACATTATGACGGATAATCAAACAATCAATCTTTCCTGTGTTTCCTGCTCCATTTTTAAGTATGATGTATTATATATTTATAGCACATTTCTATTAGGTTTGCCTTTTTACCTGTTTATTCTTAGAATCGAACATTCCAACAAGATTGTCATATCTGCCGCCACCAGCAATGGAACCGACAGTATGTTCTTCGTTTCCGATTTTTATTGGATCTGCAAAATATTACATTTCATTAATTGACTGAATAATTAAATATGGAAAGTTAAACATTTTAAGCAAAAACAACTACAACACAGGTACAACTTTATGCGCTATCATGCTGTTTTTTGTTCCTTAATATTAATAATTGGCAGTTCATAAATCATTGAAAGGTTAGCTATCAACCTTTTTTCCTCTAGTACACATTGAAACAGTGTAATATGCATCAGAGAACCCACAATGATAAGAAATTACACTTGACCGTTAGTGAAAGAAGTAATAAATCATTTTATGATCAGACATTATTTGATTAATAAAAATATGCAATAGTTATTTAGATTTAAGTCATGAGACAATAACTGAGGATAATAAAGTAAACATTAAGTTCATTAAAGCGACACTAGTGAGTCAATGTAAATCCTGCTCGTAACTTATGTCAAACACTTTTTCTGTCAATCTAACTACTGCCACTTCTTAGTACTTAATTTTAAATGACAGTTTTTCTGATGTGAATGGAATCGCTATACTTTCACTTGGATACTTTTACATTTTCCTTTTTTTTCTTAGAAAAAGTAGTTTTAACTGCCTTTATAAATAAAATACTACTCGTTTTACCAACTTTAAAATATATGTATTGATCAAAAGACAGAATATTATTTAATCTAGTAATATATAGGATTTACATTTAATCCAGTTTGTGACCAAGAATGTAGAAATATATGTTTTAAGATATCAATAAAACTGTTTTTTTAAAGAAAACAATATTGGTTTTTAAAATTAAGATGTATAAGTAATTTAATGCGAAAACCACTGTGCTGTATACATTGGATATTTTATTATTACTAGATGTTCCATTTAACTTTTATAGATAAAGCAATTATTGTTTTTTTTCTTAAATTGAAATAATAAATGAGCCGGCAGATTATCCAATTTAAGTGGTCACTGAAACCTATGAGCATATATAACCAACATCATATAGGACACCCACAACCTAAAGATCACAGATGCAATAACACTCTGTCGAACCATGAGTGTCTCTTTACATTTTTATTTATGTGAGCAGAGTAGCAAACGAACATGCAAACCACCTGATGTTAAGTAGTCACAGCCCATTGACATCAACGTTCAATCACAAAGACGACCGAAATCCTATCGAAGCTTGAATAGATTGCTACTCCTGAGGACTCAGATGGTTGCTTCACTTTAAAGCGTAGCCGGCAACCGCACCTCTTCAACCGAAACACATGTAATGCTTTACGGTGGATTACGACGACGGCGGTGGTACCTCACCGGTCGAAGTATAGTTCTCTCTCCTTTAATATCAAGAACCTGGCAAATACAACTTCATCTGAAAAACTTCATACCACACACTGAAAGTTTCTTACTAGAAATGAGTTTGGTCATGGAACTCCCGATTCAAGCATTCAAATATATTTTTACAATTCCAAAAAGATACATATTAAAGTACAAAACATTATACATACCTTTCAAAACAGCTTCATAAATGACTCCAGTGTAGTAATCTAATCCTCTTGCCAAGCTCAGATCAAATAGAATTTTGTCCTTAATTCCCAGAATATCACAGTAATTCAATAAGAGCTTTATGCCATCAAGGCCCTCAACAGCAGCTTTACATTTAGACAATTTTTCGTCTTTAAGCAACTGATCAACCAGTTCTACTCCGCCATTCAATTGAACATATTCTCCAATCCTGTCTGCAGCATCGGGTGATACACCTTTTTCATTTATCATTTCTGTTCTCACTTCTTCCCAAGGCAGCTGAAATTGGAGTAAAAATATAAGTAGTTTAAAAAAGTTTATTTTTGACTTATATTTTCCCCTTTACTCATAAAAATAATTAAACAAGTGAGTAGTTAAACACTATTCCTATCTTTATTTTCCCTCAAAGTTGCATATCTTAAGTGATATATAGGTAAACATTTGCATAACTCTTTTTAATTTTCTTTCCTTTGTCTGTTGTTGCTTTTCTGTGAACATCACATACGTTACTACAAATCTTTTCTAATTTCCTTTACAACAAATTGAATCTTGGATCTTAGGTAATTTTATTGCCTAAATTTAAGAATAATTTTGTATATTACATTTGTTCGGAAGACATTAGACTACATTATGGTTTATTACTAACACATTAGTCTCCATATTTCATATACTTGTTCTTTGACATGTATCCAGTAAACTATTTTTTGTAGTAGATTATTACATTATAACATAGATAATCACCTTATCCAGTTTGTCGACAGTGGAGCAAGTGGAACGAAACTTGTCGGCGGGAACACCGCACGCTTCAAACATTCCGTCAAGTAACCTTCTGTGATTTACTTTCAGTACATATTTACCGATGTTAAGTACGTCGAGAATTTCTGTTACCACTTTAAGGCATTCTGAATCCGGGACCATAGGGTCATATTGACCTGCTATATCAAAATCCTGAAACAGATGTGTTTTTGAGTTATCTTTTTTTTAAACGTGTATATCAATTACATTTTTTACTTAAGACAACCTTGTCATACGGATTCACACTTCATTAATAATAATAATATAATTAATATAATTGTTGTGTTGCTGTAGTGTCATATTTAACAATTACTTATAGCGTTTTATTTTCAGACTCAAATATTACAAATGAGAATATCAATATATCTGGTCTGTTACTGTAACTTACACTAGAAACATCATAATCAAGAACATAACTTTAGCAGTATTTTAAAAACATATGTATTAACATGAAACTGATTTAAATATGAAATTAGATATTTACAGAAACTTACACACTGATAAAATTCTCTGTATCTTCCTCTAGTCATAGCAGGATTGTCTCTTCTGTACACCTTAGCAATGTGATATCGTTTCAATGTGTTAATTTTACTCATAGCTAAGTACCGAGCCAAAGGCACTGTCAGATCATACCGCAGAGAGAGAATCTCTCCACCTTGATCCTTGAGATCATAGATAAGTTTGGAATCTTCACCGTATTTGCCAGTTAAAACTTCCTGAAAAAATAAAAAATTTAAGACTTCGTAACACCGTTTCATGATGCAAAGATTTTCAATCAAATATTGTCCAATTTCAATCATTTTAAATAAACAGCCGGTTTGGAACACAGCTCTAAGTGAAAAATAGGACCTTGTTTTTTTGGTATTTTATCTTTATTAGTAATTTTTTGTCAAATACCTTACTTGTAATATAATAACAACCTAAACTAGATCATTATCAATATATTAACGGATAGACGAGTCATGTTAGTTCTACATTGAAATGAATTACTAGCTTTACAAATATATAATGGTCTAAATAAATATATATTGGTCCCCAGAGTCCACAGATGATTCTCTTATCTAATATAGATAAAAAATATATATAATTGAATGCTATATAAAAAGCAAAACCTTTAATTTTAATTACCTTTAATTCAAACACAGGAGTGTCAATACATTCTGCACCATGTTTCTTGAACACAGTTATAATTTTTTGTAACACATCATTCCTTATAGTCATTTGTTGAGGATTATAATCTCTTGTACCCTTTGGTGTCTTAAGAGTGAATTTTTGTGGTGCTGCATCTTCTGTAGTCAACTGGGCTTTCAACGATAGTAATTTTGCCACCTCTGTTTGAATCTAAAAAAGAAATAATCTTGTAAATATTACAAATATACGGCAAGTCAAAATAAATTATCCTCAATACCATTATTACTTAAGGGTCATTCATAAATTACATCACATAAATTTCATGTCCTTTTCAGACTTTTCCCCTATTGTTTCACCTATAAAACATTAAATTACAAAACTGGTTTCAATAATTAATCTTATTTGCATTTATAGTATTTTTTTATACAATCTAAGTCAGATTACACTTTTTAGACTTTGGTTCACAATTAAAGTTACACATTTTATTACTTAAGATTCTAACATATGTCATTGCAAAGCTTATGACTCTTCCTGCAACTTGTTGTACAATGTCATACTTTGTTCTGGCTTCTTACCCCTTAATATGCGACATATTTTATGGATGGTCCTTTATACATCAATGAAAGTAACAAGTCACTAAAGATGGAAATGATCAATTATGACATCAAAGATAAAATGATGAAAGGAAACATTAAAGTAAAATGTCCCCATTATTATACATTATAAATTACTTATAAAAACCAGATACCTTGTTGCAAGATGATGTCGTAATTGTGTTTCTCAGATATTTATTGTAAAACATATTGTGCAAACTCAATACCTTTGCACGGTTCTCTACCAATCTTAGCAATTTGTGCAACATGCTTTACTAATCTTAGTAAATTTGAATGGAATCGATATGGCTCCTCGTCACCACTTGGATGAAGATATTTATAACTACCAAAAGAAAATATCTTTAATTAATTCATTATTACACGGATTACACAAACATATTAATTGTTATATAATTTGCATGTAGCGAAATTCATTCTATGTTCATGCCTGATATTGTTGTGGTAACGAAATAACCATATGTGGAGTTCCAACTCAAATTATCAAAATATATAGAAAATTCAATCAAGCTCATCAATAGATGAAGTGCAAGAAATAATAGTAAAAAATGTAACTGTCTGATTTCCAAAAAATAATAATACAAAACACAACTCCCTGATTCGTTCAATGTACCACAGATTATCTTACAATAAAAATTAAGGTAAATTTCAAAAATAAAAATAAGACAACTAAATAAAAACTAATATAATCAATAATACTATCAATGCTTAATCCATCATGATAGTCAAAGTAACAAATAAGTGAGTAAATTTAAATATATAATCCATTATGACACAAATAAATATAGAATAATAAAATGTGCTTATTAACTTCACAAACTACTTAACACTAAACCACAAACCTTTTGTTCATAATCATTGCATTTCATCGTATTAAATGCAGCATCAATAGAATTAGCTGAAGGTAATGATGAAACCTCAGAGTCACTGAAACTCCGCATATGGTGCCACCACCGCGAGATATATGGATACTTTTTAAAATCTATTTTATGTCCTATGCTTTGCATCATATCAATATCATATTTACTGGGCATATAACCACTCATGTAGCTGAACTTCGATAAGTGCATATCCATCTCTCGTAGATCCGGACAGCACTTACTATATCCTTTACCCTACAAAATTAATTACGTGGTTTAATGATGAAAAGGAACAATGATACGTCACTTTATAATATACATCCCGTTCATTATTAGCTTCTATTGAAATGAATTTCATCACCCAATCATGTCAAAATACTAACCCTTTCACCTGATTCCTTAGCAGCTTTTAACTTCCTCACGAGATCTCCCTGTTCTTTTATTTGTTGGAGCAATATTTCCTGAGACTCTGCCATTATTCTTGATAAATTACAATACAATACGAGTAGAGCGTCCTTTCTACACGGTTTCTCACAAGGTTATGTCTAGTAAAATAGAATAACTACAGTCCGGCTCCAATAGCTAATCTAAAAAAATAATTGCAGGTTAGTTCCGTTTTCATTCCCTTTCTTATTTTCGCGGTCACGTCACATATCTGACTGACAAACAGTGTGACCATATAAAAACGACACCATCACGTTTTTATCTTGTCCCACTATATGTCCATAAAATTATTTCATGTCACAGGATGCAAAATCCGGTAACACCGTGGTTAGACCACTTACAATTACCCATTTTACACGGCAAGAGTGAAAAAAATCGAAAATAATACTTTAAATAATGTGGCCATGAAAATGATGGTTAAATAAATAACAATTTATTAACGCAACGCATTTTTCCTCATTCTACTTAATAAATATTTCATATTATTATTATTTTAAATACTAATAAAGCATTGTATATATATATAGTAATTTTTAGTTTTTGACACATCTTAAAAAACGACAATCGAAATAATCAAATTGACACGCCTAATTTTATTTTATACTCTATATATCTGTGATTCTGTGTCACTTTGTCGTATGTCATCATGTACATCTTAAGGTTGAGACGAGTAGGTAAAAACGATACCTGTTCCACATAATCCTAATTTTTAAAAATACCTATTACTAATATTTATTCAGGTGATAAGCTGTTACGGATTTTGATACTATTCTCGGTATTCTGTGTGGAATTCGAATTAGGTTGAAAATATTGAACATGAACTTCATACTTGAATATATATAATATTTATCCAATGCAATTGGGAATGGTTGGTATTTTTGTAATCCGAACTTAAAAAAAAAGTTTTTTAATCAATTTAATTGTAAAAAAGGAATAAAAATAATTCTTGTTATATATTGGGTAAACATTTATGATTGTAAAATTTCATCATTTTGATATTTTTATATAATAATTAGTTCCATAAAAAGACTTCCTTTTTTTTTTTCCTTGAAATAAAGTCAACGGATCAATCAATTGCCTTTCACATATTATTAGTACCATTTATTTCATTACTTGGTAATGAAATAGATGGTACTGGATAAAATTTAATATTGATGCCTAGATGAGTTTAGCGATGTTGCCAAACAAGCTTGAATCATATATTTTAGAACTTAAGCAGTGGATGGTGGTGGATATTTTAGAACTTAACCATGTTAAGCAGTGGAACTTTAATAAAGCTGACTTCCATTTATTATACGATTCTATATTAAAAATTGATTGGGCAG
>DWON01004595.1:0-16045 GCA_018251015.1 Phocides pigmalion okeechobee | reverse complement strand
AGGAGCAATTGGAAAATATGCTATTAATATTGCCAACTTAAAATTTCAAAAGTCCCTGTAACTAAATCAGCCGTGGAATGACAGTTACTTATCTTACAAAAAAATGTGTTATTAGTAAGTAGTAGAAAGAAATTATGAGGAATATAAATATATATTTAATGTAATAAATTTATGATTAGACTAAACATTTTTTTAAAGTTAATATGCATTATTTAAATAGATAACAATTTGAATCTAAAAGTATTGAATAATAATTTAATTAAGTTCTACTATAATTTAAAATGAAAATAATATCACCTCATATTCTATGACAAAGCATTTATCACATTTGAAGGATTTCTATTAAATGGATCTATTACTTTAAATATAAATTCAATCAAATTATATTAAAATGAAACCGGGTCAATTGACACCAAATCTTTTTTTTTTTGAAAATTATATATTATGATTAACCTACACTTGAGAAAACATTTAACAGACCAAAACAACACAAGGTTTTTAAGAAAGATTTTTGATGTAAGTGGTTTAGCCTAATTAGCAAATGGTCCAATAGTCTAATTTTTACAATACCACAATCATTAAATAAAATATCTACACTAAATTAAACGTCTTGAGAATTTGACATGTTGCGATATTAGCTTTAAATGTGTTGGTTATATTGCGAAATTCATATGAAATATTGGATTTTTTAGAAATTTAATTTTACGCCAGGACTAGACTCTACGCTATTTATTGATTTTACTACCATTGTTGTTTGAAATAAAAACAAACAGGAAAAGTGAGTAACAATAACATTGGCATAATATCACATAGTAATTATGGCTATTAAATGTCATGCAAAGGCAATAACACAAATATTTAAAAAAGGAGTATATTTTGAATTTTATTAATATTTGCATGAAATCTAATTTAAAGTTCTTTCTCACTAAATTTAAGGAGAAAATTTCAAGTAGGCAATACCATGTATATTATAATATTGGTATACTTGCGTTTCATTTCATCCATCGTTTCTCAATTACAGAAATTGTAATATGTTTGAAGCTAGTAGATTATAATTTAGTAATTTAAATCTGATGTTCAACAATGTTTTTACTTCCGCAAACTGATTTATGAAGGCCACATTATTAACGTATTTATCTATGATACAGTTTATATATTCATGTATAAAATAAACGAATTGTTTTTGTGTACTGTTTACTACTTAAACTAATAAATTTAGGTGGCAACATTTGTGATAACAAAAATATATCTAAAAAAACGTAGTGACATTTTGTGTTGATGACAAATCGTCAGTAGATTGAAAATTGGAATTACCAATATTAAAATTTCTGTACTATTGTCGTTTTGCGATTCATTGTTATAAAACCGTTTTTTTATAATTATAGCCGTGTTCATAATAAATTATCACAATGAATAAAGTGTATCACGATGAAGGAATGTTAAAACAATATTTAACAAAATATAAGCATCGCGACTATACATGTCGAGAAGTTATTCGTCTATTAGAAGTGTACAGAAGTTTAACTTACCGAATGGAGGTCTTTGTGTTTAATAATGGTTCCAGGAAAGATTTGCTGAACCTCGAAGGCACATTACCAGTTAAGTACAAGGGCGCTTATTACAATATTCCAGTATGTATTTGGCTAATGGACACTCACCCGGAAAATGCTCCATTGTGTTTCGTGAAACCGACATCGGATATGTCTATTAAAGTGTCTAAGTATGTCGACAGTAATGGTAAAGTTTACTTACCATTTCTTCACGAATGGAATCAGTCTTCGACAATGCATAAGCTGGTCGAGTGCATGATTAACGCATTTGGGGAACTGCCGCCTGTGTATTCGAAGCCTCGTAACGAAGCGAGACCGCCTTATCCAATCAACTCTTTCATGCCGCAGCCTACTGGCTACCCTTACCCTCAGGTGAGTCAGCCTGGTTACCCGACTGTTACACCATACCCTACAACATCGAATTTGCCATATCCAAGTTTCGGATCTCCTTACAATGCCAATGGGACACCTTACCCTGCAGCAAATCCGACACCTTATCCACCTCCTGCAGGTTACCCAGGCCCTACTCCTGATACAACTGGGGGTACGATTACAGAGGAACATATTAAGGCCTCCTTGCTCTCAGCTGTGGAAGACAAACTTAGACGCAGACTCAAGGAGCAGTCTCAGCAATCTCAAGCTGAATTGGAGACACTCAGGCGCACAGAGCGAGAGCTTAACGAGGGGAAGACAAGGCTTGAAGACATTTTGACTAGACTGCAACGAGAGAGGGCTGATCTAGACAAAAATGTGCTGGTATTACAAGAAAAGGAGAAAGAATTGGAGGCAGCGGTGGAGCGCTTAGGAGAGCAGGAAGGGGTTGATGTTGATGAAGCAGTTGTTACTACTGCACCACTGTATTCTCAACTACTAAATGCTTTTGCTGAGGAAGCTACACTGGAAGATGCTATTTACTATATGGGAGAGGCTCTCCGCAAGGAAGTGATAGATCTTGATACCTTTTTAAAACAAGTGCGTACTTTGGCACGGCGACAGTTTACTTTGAGAGCTCTCATGCACAAATGTAGGCAGAAGGCACAACTGGCCTGCTAATTGACTAACTGGAGAACAGTGCAATGTTAGAGGCAAACATATTATTGATTAAATTATATAACAAATACAAGCAAATGCTGGTTCATTTCATCAAACTTATTCTACCACATTTTCGGGAAGTTGAAGTACGTAAGAATTGTTCAAGTAATTAATATTAACTGTGGAGCTGATATATCAAATTGGCATGGCATTAAACTGGAGCTGCATTGTCTAGACTGGAGATACAGCAACAATTCACAGAAATGTTTTTTAACATTCGTGTAGCATCTATGAATACACAGACATTGTGTCCACCCACAATCTTATCACGCCTACATAAAAACAGCACTTGTGTTTGCCCATGATCCAGAAACATTTGTTTGTTCATGACAGGTTGTACTAGCTGCATGTGTTTTATGCCAAGTAAAACACAGTGAATGTGTTAAGAGTTATGTCTGCCTGTTTATCAATTGTTAGAGTATAAATCCTTGTTATGAATATTCTTTGCTTTTATTTTGCTACTGTTTATGTCATATCTGTCTAATTCTTTTATAATTAGACTGATATCCAATTAAACGGTGAAACAATTGTTTACTTATATAACATTTGTATCAGTATCTAACATTTGTAGCCTTCATGGATACTGAGAAAAATAGTGTTTGACTATTTAATTGTTATACCTGTTTATTAGTAAAGGGTAATTTTATGGCTTGTTCTTGTTTTATTTCTCAATGTGATGAAAACAACAAAAACATGTCAAAAACGAATCCAGGTTAAGTATGTTTTTTTTTATTTTTGTTAGAGATTATAGATTACATTTCATTTGAGACTTATTCAAAGTTGAGCACCAGTAGTGATGAAAAGCAGTTTTTTTGTCTAATGCTGTTATTGTTATTCTGTATTTGAATTTCAAGATAGCAAAATGCAATTACAAAGTCTGAGACAAAGGGGGATTTTATATCCTGTTTCTGTATCATATTTTTTCTATGTGATCCATGCAGTATAAAAATATTTAAACAAAGCTTACTTATATTATATACGACTTTGTAAACACATGTGTAGTTATTAATGTGTTATACACTCTATTATCTCTGTTATATTGTGTAACCAATAATTCTTATAGTAATGATTGTAAATATAAATTAATGTTTTGCATACACAATTGCACACTGAAGAACCCTCTGTAGGGTTAAGAAATAGTGTTTGCACTGCAGTTTGGTGTGTCACAGTAAAGTAAGTACCAAACAATAGTGTCATTAGTGTCCATTGTCCTCAGTGGTGGTATACACACGAACGAAGTCTTCAATCAGCGGCTCACGAGTATTCGTGAGCCGCTGATTGAAGACTTTATAAAATATTATTATGATCAAAATTTTTACGATGTGTTTAACATAAATAGTTGTGTAAAGTTGTCCATGGACTTAATGTTGTATTAATCATTATTTAATATTAAATCCATAATTAATATAAGTATTATGAGCTACAATACTGGCATTGGTAAATAAATATAAAATGGTAACAAAAAAACTGTATGTAAAGCTTTAGATGTAATTAGAATCTCATATGAGATTATATTGTATATCAAATCATGTGTATCCTACTGATTTGAGTATGTTGTTAAGGTGCTAGACAATAAGGTTCATATAATATCATTAATGTAATTGTTGAATGTAAATATATATTACTGCATTATTTGTGGCATCTTGTAGCTTTCTGTGCCATTATAAGTTGAAAAAATATACTCTGTGTTTAAAATTTCAATAAGTTTCCATTTTTTACTATAAGAACATAAAACAATCATGGCTTCATAGGCTTTTATGGTTATAATTAAGGTGAAAATTGATCAAATTTGGGGCACAAATAATTTAATCAGGTGAAATATATCTAGGGTAAAGCTGTAATAACAAGATTAACCATTGAATATATAAAAAATATAATCATTTAATGGATTTCTGAAGTGTTGAAATAAAATGTTTTATTCATTAGTTTCACAAAAATCCATAATGTTATGTTTCTTTGTTTCAATAAGTGTCAGTTCTATATTAATAGAAAAAAAGTATTATATATAAATCAATCGACACCCATAGTTGAATATTTGTTGTGATTTTTACAAAGTACAAGCTGGTTTTTTGTAAAAATGAAAGTTACAAATAATTATCCATTGTTCAGTTGTAATATTAATGTTACCGCCCTGTCTTATCAAGAACAGTATGATATGAAGATTCTAGCAGAATTGAATAGATGACTACCAAGTACTTTAATGTTATTACTATTAAAACAGGGCATGGTTCTTTTGTTATGGTTACAATTTTATTGATACCTTTTCCTCAATTTGGTAATATTTTTAATGTTTTAAACCCTAAAGACAATATAACCACATTGTAGCATGACTTGTACAAAACTAAAACCTAACTCCTATAAAATATATATTAATATTTATTCAAGTGTACATAGATTACTTTATATTTTTACTAAATTGCTTTATATTTTAAATTATTGAGACTACTGTTAAAAATTATCCTGTTTGTATGCGCATGGAGTAAAGGCTTCTTTTGAAAGACTAATCAATTATATTGCTTATTTCTCTTTTTTAATCCATTTCTAGATGCTTCCTAGCAAAGTATGTCTGTAGGTTTTCTATTTATTAATACTATTATATTAAACAGTTTGCTGGTGATAAGATTACACACATGTAAATATTACATGTGATAAGGCAATCAGTAAGTTATTAAAATACCTAATAGGGATATTGATACAACGCTGGTCGACAGCATTCAAATGTCCATCATAATTATAATTTAACTATGTATGTATAATTTATACTGTACTGTAAATTAGATACAAGGGAAATAAAACTATAAAAGTAACAGTATGTTCTCATTTATTATTGTTTGCACATATAAAAATTGCAATGCTTAGCATAAAAATAAATAAAAGCTTTGAAATGCGGAATGGAACTGTGCAATTTGAGCTATTTCTTTTCCTCTTTTTGTTTCTTTCCTTTCTTGGCGGCGGCTGCGGCCTCCACGTCGATGGGGGCTGGCTTTACGAATGGTATCAGATCTTGGTACTCTTCTGGCATCCACTGCTTTAATACTTCAGGCACCTGAATAGAGCTTTTTATTATTTGGAAGGTGCAAACAAGCACCTGATGATAAGTAGTAGCAGCAACCCACAGATATCCACAACAACCTCAAACAGGATTGAAGTACTATATTAGCTTATACATAGATGCATTTCTACTCCTGAGGACTGAGAAGGTTGTTTATTTTGTAAGTGTCGGGGGCAACCATACTTCTCCAACCAATATATAAGAACTGCTTTACGCCAGATTATAGGGTGGGTAGGGTACGCCAGTGGTACCTCTGGATGAGCTGTTGGTCTACCACTTTGAAAAACACAATTTATCAATTACAAACAGAAGTGAATTTAGATAAAAGTCCCCATTTTAGTTTGAGAGTACACATTTGCAGTTTGATTATCAGAATCACTAAGAAGTAAATGGTTTTAATCTAGGTTTGTGTTGATGTGACTCATTCAGTCTGTGCAGTAAAAACAATATTTGGTTTGTATTGTATCACATATATAGCAATTATCCATGTTAGGTTAGGTTTTAAAAGTGAATAATTGGGTTCTAGGTGCTTTTGACAAACAAAGTAAATTTACACAAACATTCAAATCAAGAACAGAAACCTAATTTCATAATTTCGATATCTACATTGCCGGGAATCGAACTTGTAATCCTTTTCGTGTTATATCTGTATATGGTTAACGGTAATTTAAACCGGTAATAACCGGTCGGATGTTGGTTAAAGTGACCACTTAAAATTAGAAAGGTAATTTCTGAAATATGCAATAAAATAAAAACAGTGTTTATTACCGTGATTCCTTCCTCGGTCTGATTGACTTCGAGGATCGCGCAAATCACCCTCGTGGTTGCGCACATAGTTGCGTTGAGCATGTGAACGTATTCTGTTGCCGCATTCATCTTCTTAGTTTGCCCATATCTGAGACATTAAAAATCTTAATAATCATGGTTTTATTGAAAAGTAATCCTTTACTTCTTTTTTAGAAGAGTAGTAAATAAGAGTGCAGGCTACTTGATGTTAAGTGGTCTCTAAAGTCCATGGACATCTTAAACTTCAAAGATAACCCAAACAGTTGGTAACTAAATGTGTCGGCACTTCTGAGGACGCTACACTAATCGCATGTTTTTCATAAAAGCCAGTAAGGTCTCATGTTAAAAATGCCTGGCCGGGGTACCTCCCCCGTCAAAACTTACAAGTCATACAACGTTGCTAAGGTTATGGAACTAATCCTTTGTAGATGTACTTTTTAGGTTTAAGTGTTAAAAACGGTGTTTTATTATTCGCTATGTATAATCACTCTATAATATCTTGAAACTGCAATGGACAAAAAAATGCTAGTATTACCTTTATTAGTTATACCTTTATTAGTTATACCTTTGAGTAATAGTTATCAAATTATGTATTGATACCTTACGAGCAGCCGTCGCGCTTGATACTCCAAGCAGTTGCTGCAGGAGACGAGCTCGCGGAAGGCGCCGGAGCCGGGGAACCAGGCCTCCAGGTCGAGCTTCTTGGAAGCGGCGTGGTTGAGCGCGCCCGACACGATGTTGACGACGCGGTAGGGGATGCCCAGTGCGCGGTAGAACTCCTCCGCGTTGCCGATCATCTCGTCCATCATCTTCCACGAGGCGTCGTCGTGAGGTGACGTCAGCACAAATTGCTCCACCTTTTTTGAAAACATTTTTTATCTGCGTGTTGCATATGTTTTTCTGTGTAAACTGTGCTGTACCATGATTATAATTGTGAATGTGGATGAATCTAAATCTTGATACTTGGAAGGTAGATTTTTGAAGGTGAATTTTAGGTTTTTTTTTTCAAAGAATAAGATTCCCAGTCGAATATGGTTTTTAAAGTTTCTAAATTAAAATTTTTGAAATACGAATAGTCGTACTACGTAGAAAAGTTTGCTTGGGGGTTGGATGGGTAGGTAGTACTAATGGCAAAATGCTTAATGTGCACTCATGATTAGGAGGGAATGTTAAACATTCGGCCCCTGGTGTAGTCGATAGATGGCAGTTGTTAAAATTATTCAGATTACTCTATGGCGTCTTGAAAACACTACACCACAGACAAAATTAACCACTAATCCATATCTCCACCACTACCTATTAGAGCAGTATGGTGAAGTATGCTCCAAGCATATCCTAATCGTCGGGACAGAACAAAGCCTAGCAATGAGACACAATAGTGTAACAGCCAGTTTTGATTCTAATTGCCTAGTTTAAATTCTATTTACCTTTTCAAACTGATGTACCCTAAAGATGCCACGAGTATCACGGCCGTGCGATCCGACTTCTTGTCGGAAACATGTCGATAAACCAGCATATCTGCAAAATATTATTACAATAAAAACTAGGGATGGTATTTATGATGATGATTAGCTGAGATTATCATATGCAGTACTAATGTGAAATCGGTGAGACTTAACACATCTTTTTAGAACATCATGGAATCTCTTTGGTATGTAAGCTCAAGATATTGTTCTTCTTTATTAAAATACTCTCCGAGAGTGTTTGAAATTGGATTGGAAAAAATGGGCTTCAAACTTGTGTTGTTTGACCTATCTTAAGAGCTACAATTTTAAGACTAAGCTTTCAATACTAATGCATAATATTGCGTAATTACGCCAAATCTAGCAGTGTGCGTGAAACGTCGCAAACTGGTATCTGAGTATTGGTATATTGAATCAACATAAAAAAGTACGAATTAGGCTTCAATCAGTTATAGGAAAGAACCATACCTATTGGAGGCGCATAAAAATGTTTTGCATATATATTAAATCAGTTTTACCTAATAGGTAAAGAGGCTTCAGGCAGCCATTCATCCCTGTGGTAGGCAGCTATAGGCTGTTCTGACGTAGCGATAAGGTACTTCTCATCAATGGCAGAATCTCCTTTGTTTTCTGACCCCTTGCCCAACACTTTATATAATTCCTCATCAAACTGTGCCAGTTGGGCTACTTCTTGCATTACCTGTAAAAATATATATGTACAATAATGCCTCCTGCACTCAACACTAAGATTTCTTGCAATGTGGAACGCAAAATAGCTCCAGTTAGGGCTGCCTCCTGCAATCCTGACCGGATCTAATACATGTGCACCGCAGTCAATATGTAATGGTAATTATTATTATATTTTTTAATCCAGAATACTATAGCATTTCACAATGCTTTTACAGTGCAAAAATAGATGTTCTATCTTAAAATATTATATACTAACCTCTTTACGCATAAAGAATGGTGTATACAGGGGTGTATAACCTTTCTTTAGTAACATTCTGAGGGACAACTGGACTAAGGCCTGCTCAAGGAATACTGCAGCACCTTTTAGGTAGTACCCTCGGCCACCAGCGACAGCAGATCCTCTTTCACCGTCCATTCCTAAATAATAATTATTTTGTATACACTGACTATATAGTATTAATGAAAAACATTTTAAATTTATGATATATATACTCATGTAGAAGTAATTAAGTTTAAGTTATTCTTTTTTTTTATATGAGAAGAGTAGCAAATGACCATGCAAACCATCTGATGTTAAATAGTTGCAGCTCATAAACATCCACATACAGCCACAAACAACCAAAATCCTATCTGAGCTTGAATATACATATGTTTCTTCTCTTGAGGACTAAGATGGTAGTCTACTTCAAAGTTTAGCAGGCAACTACAACTCTCCAACCTTGTCTCTCCACAAGTAATACTTTATGGCAGATTATGAGGGCGGTAGTGGTACCTCCTAGATCGAACTATAGTTCGCCCCCCTTTGCACCATAACCTGCTATCATCACTTTTCACTCTACTCACCATCAATCATACAAATTAGGTCAACATGAGAGTATTTCTGTCTATGTGTGCAGTCTCCATGGGTCCTTTCAACGAGATTATGATCCTCATCATCATCCACTGGCACAGAGTGATGCAGGTGATTGCCGACTTCCCTTAGAGCTGCTGAACGGGTTTTTTCTGCTGTAATCAAGCCTTCCTCATTCTTTATGATGGCTTCATCTATAAGTACTCTTACCTGTAATAATTTCATAGAACATTAAAAAAAATCGAATCTAAGCACAGTACTTATTTCAGGTAATGTAGGTTAAATATGTAATAAACATTGGTGCTATAATTACAAAATAATTATAAATAATAATTACAAAATAATTATAGAAACAAACATATTAAAAGTTGTGCAAAAACAACACGAAATTCAAGCAAATAATCATATTAAAAATAAATAAAGTCATCATTGTATATTCTATCATTATCGAAATGATTCCATATGGAGACATTGATATGTAGTTCAAAAATTCTTGAAAGTACTATATTTTCGGCATTAAATATATTGGAAAAATACTGACTTTTTTGATCTGATTGACCGTAAGCGGCCTCAGCTGTTCACCGGTGAGATTGATCAGGTTATCCGCTACCTTTGTCGGAACCGGCTCGTCTTCCGCTCCTACCGGCTCCTTGCTCTTCATTTTCTGACCGATTTCCTTGCTGCATACATTCTTCAGTTTATTCAAGTTGTCAGCGTCATGGCGCAACCTTCTCCAGAGGGTGTCCTGTTCGACCACCGTGTCAACTAAAGCTACGTCTTTGAAACGCTTACGCTGGTTCTCACGGATCTTATCTGGATCACCATCTTTGTCTGAACGGAACAAATCTAAGTCGAGCACCATATTGATTTGATTGACTTTGTTTTTATAACTCCGTATGTAACACTACACGTCGCTTTTTAAACAAGATGACGAAAACCAAACTGAATTGCAGCAACCAGCAAAGCATGCGCTAGTGAAAGGTTACGTTCAGAGCACAATTTTGATCATAATTTATTGATTAACTCAACTAATTATTGGGATTGACAATTATAAAATTCATTTAATTATTTAATCACAGCGATATCCCACAAATACACATTACATTTCACTTTTTTCAAGTTTTGAAGCAATTTTCATTAAGTGTTATACGTTACGAAAATGAACAAAATCGAAGTATTTGAACACCAAAAAGAAATGTCACAAAAATGAATTTGTCATGTAAATTGCATACGTTGTCATGTAAATTGACAATGAAACGTCATTATTGTGAGAACAATCAACGGATTGATGACACTTTTTATTATCTATTAGCTGAATTTGGCTACACACACACACAACATAGCTCAGATTCTTAGTATTTGAGAAACAAGATGATGGAATAACACCATTTTTTAGTTAAACTAGGCCTATAGTCATTTGATACAACTATATCACCAAATTTTTAAATATAAACTCAATGATTTTTTAAACAAACGTGTTTAATCTAAAAAAACGTAGACAAAATGGCAACTCAACTTTAACATAGTCTATATCCTGAACATGACAGCGATGTCAGCAATTCGCTAAAACGTCAAACGTAATGCGATTGGGTAAACGAATCTGAACTTTTTGCTATTTTCAGATTGTTTTGCTTAATATGTAGGTCTTCTGGGATTCCAGAGAAGATAAAAACTATTTGACGTTATCCCACAAACTGTGAGTATTTCCACAGCATTGTATATACTTGGTAAAATGTTTTAATTATTTTTGATATCCCTTGTTTACACGTCTTCAGTCTGTTACCGATCTATTTACAAAGGGGAGGATACATATTGAATATTCTCTTTTAGTAGTACCTTATTTAGCGATACTTTGTATGCGTTATTACGTTTTTACTTATACCTTCATTTTTCCAGTATTAGATTTGTTTTTAATCTATTGTCTGTGTTTTATTTCCTTGTTATATAGACTTTGTTATTGCGAATCGTATATAAAAACAAGCACAATTTCTCTTCCGGATGTAGTCGATTATTAAATTTCGCAAATTGCAGGCAATGAAAAGATGATTCCATTGAAAGATAATCAGGATGTGGCGTCTTTCCTCGTCACGAAGCATTCGTGGAAGGGCAAGTATAAGCGTGTGTTCTCGGTGGGGACACATGGCATCACAACATACAACCCGGACCGGTTGGAGGTCACCAACAAATGGTTATACTCGGATGTGATCACTGTTGCTTCAGCCAAACACTCAAACTCAGCCGCCAACCATGACTTTACTTTGGTCATGAAGAAGGATAAAAAAGTTGACTCAATGAAGTTCTCTTCTGAGCACAAATGTCTCATTCTCACCGAAGCATTCAAGTACAGGCATTTGTTTGCTGAAAAACCAAAAGATATTTTTGTAAGTGAAAAAATCATTTTAAAATACATATAGTGTTAAAATATTACTCATGTCATTAAATATCATGTCAAAAATTTTTTAGAGATACCAAGCATATAAACATCACTGGAGTGGAACTCGTCTACCAATAGTCCTTGAAGTTGGTCCTTGTTCCCTTGAGCAGTTGGATCCATCTACCCACACGTTACTTGCTAGTTATCCATATAGTGACATGCAAGGGATACTGACGGTCCGTGATGTTCCTGGAGGATTCGTCCTGGCTGTTGGAGGTTACAGCCGTCTTCATCTATTCTCCAATGCAAAGGACCATCAAATAATAATAAACAGAATGCTTGAAATGGCAAACTTAACTTTGAGTA
Organism: Phocides pigmalion okeechobee; assembly: GCA_018251015.1. Taxonomy (NCBI): domain Eukaryota; kingdom Metazoa; phylum Arthropoda; class Insecta; order Lepidoptera; family Hesperiidae; genus Phocides; species Phocides pigmalion. Next base: position 3,822 of record DWON01004595.1, on the reverse strand, counting down.
TCAGTATTAAAGTTCTTTCTGCAACAATTACGTTGGATGATTATCACAATCAAAGATTTGGAAAGTACAGGTAACATTATTTATAGTTTATTAAATTTAATTTATGACCATAATAACATTAAACAGGGATCATTTGAGTATTATGATAGCATCAAAACGGGGTGGTAGTGCTGTACTTATTTTTCACCCATATGGTGGTTGTGGAACAGTGGGAGAAGTATAATATGACTGGGGAAGTACCACCGCAGCCCTCATAATCCGCCATAAAGCATTACTTGTGTTTCGGTTGGAGAGGTGTGGTTGCCAAGTACTTTTTGAAGCAAAGCAACCATTTTAGTCCTCAGCAGTAGCAACGCATCTATGTTCGAGCTCAGATGGGATTTCATTTGTGTTTGTGGTTATATGTGGATGTTAGGCTGCAACTACTTAACATCAGTGGAATACTTGTTGCATGCTTGATTGCTACTCTTCTCATATAACAAAATAATGGAAACTGGGGCTGTTTGTATGATACTTACATTAGCAATATTTATTTTTTGTAATAACAGTTTAAAAAGCAGAATAGATTTAAAATATATGCATACCAATGTGTATGTAAGCATTATGAAGGGGGGAGTTTTAATTACTTTTGCTGGTAAAGAAGCGTGGGGAGGTGATCAAAATTACTAAATTTCTATTTACATTAAATTTTGTTTAAATGACATCTAATAAAAATTATTGGCACTTGATCAGACCCCTGACATTGCATTGTAACTAAAATTAAAAAATATAGGAGTAATTTATTGTAAAAAATTAATTAAACGGTTTTAAAAAAATCTTTTGATAGGTTAATGGTTGTTCTAAATTATAGCTTCATTAATTAAATGCAAAGGTGTGAAATTATTTTAAAATTTTCTCTCTATATTCAATCTATAAAATATTACAAATCGGTATGCTGTCAGCCATAAGTTGGGTTTGTTGATGGAGATACCTTTGAAATAGAAAATAAAAATGCAATGATGTTATTAAGTACATTTTAATAATATCTGATCATTCATTACGTTGTTATTAGACAATGAACTAATTTCAGCCTAACTAATTCTAACATGACTGTATAGTGTTGTCATTATGATACAAATGACCTTGCAGTTTTATCTGTATGATGTGGTCACTGCCATATCATTATGCTGATTGGTTTTGCTGTATATTAGAAATTCTTTCTGCATTATTAAGTTTGTTCTCACAGTAATGACCGTAATTAACAATTGAATCCTATACACTATGTCGTGGGTCCACCCTGTTAATCAGATTCTAAAGTCATTCTAAGTGTTGCTTTAGAGATTAGATACAGAAAAGAGCTTATTAGAACTGTCTTGTTGGCTCCTTTTAATACAATTTGTGTTCTGAACTAGCAGTAAAGTAAATTTAGAAAAAAATAGTAACAATTTTAGTACATGCCTAGACAAAATAAATGTTTATTACACTCAACTTTGATTTTACCAACATCAACATATACAGAATATTCAGGGTACATAACCAAACCGCATGTGTCAACAAATGAGAGTAACAACCATACTTTGAGGGGTACCATTACAACTGTGATAATCCAGCATGAAGTAACTCTTGTCTCAGCTGGAGTGGGCAGTTCACACCTATACTTATCTATACTATCTTTGTTGTCAGTTGAATTGTCTTTGAATGCGTTCGTCGCTATACGATAGCAGTCGGTGCCGCTCGAATGCGATTGGAAGCGTTTATCTATAATTTGGCACTATGCTAATTGAGCCGACCAGTGTCGAATCTTGTCATCCGAACTAAAATGAGGAAAATTACTTCTTTTATTGTAGGGATACAAAAATCTTATTAACCGGTTCAACCCGATCCTTTTATAAGATACTGTACACGAGATAACTCTTTCTGACTAGGACTGTGGTAATTAAGGTTGGATGTTTACTACAGGCAGCACATAATATTAAGCTTGTATATTTAATTACTACCCTTTTACATAATAAAATGAAGTTTGGATTCGAACAAGACATATCATAATGGCTGTTATATTTTTTTCATGCAGTGGTGATCAGCACCAGACATCACTAAGCGAGTTCATAGTACATAAAGTGAACCCAGCTCGCCACATGGAGCCCATGCGTCGAACACTCTGCTTGTCAGATAGTTGTATACTTGAAAGAGATCCACAGACTTATTCTGTAAGTATTATTGTATTCTCTTAACAATGGTATTGTGTAGTTTTTGTTCTAAATCTGTTATTTAGGGAAATTAATATTAAGCTGTTGTTTATCCTAAATAACAGATGAACTTGGTTACACTCGTTATGCACGAGTCTCCGTATCTCCAAAGTATTATCATAATAGTTTTATGTTTACCAAAAATATGTGATTTTCTTTTATTCAGTATAAGATTTGGCGTGAGCCCGTCCTATATTTCGCCTCTTGTTTTTTTTTTATGGTATATTCTTCTATAGATTGCACTATGATCATATCAAGTAAGTTAAGTGTATTCACTAAGTACGGTTTTTCCTAGATGGCAAAAGAAAATTAAGCATTTGCTGTAGGATCCAATGTATTTTTTCCCTTTTTGTTTTATATTTTTATTTGTTAGGATACCTGTCGTAATATTACTTATGTGTGAAAATTTAATCAGGCTAGCTGTTACTGTTCAAAAGATAGAGTGGGTTAATTGTAGGTAGAGAGTTTTATGTTTAGATTTACATATAGATAATTAAAGGTGGTTGAGCCGTTATAGCCCGCCCGGGGCGGCACCACCGCGACCCTCATAATCCGCCGTAAAGCAACATGTTCTTTATGTATTGTGTTTCGGTTGGGGAGGTGTGATTGCCGGATGCACATTATTGGAGGTGACCATCTTAGTCCTCAAGGGTATCCGCATCCACATCCTTCCTTAAATAAAACTTCTGTTCTATTTGAGATTTGACGTGGGCTGCAGTGATCACTTAACATCAGGTGGCCTGCATGCCCGTTTCTTACGCATTAACAATAAAAAAAAAGTTATATTGGTGTCGAAATAACAAGAATTTTCATGTATGTAAAAACTACGCACAGAAAAGGTGATTGTTAGTAATTATATAATGGGTGCACTCGTTATTATAAAGCATTTACAATGGTGACAATACGTACAATGGGTCGCTAACACGTGTTCACACATGTATGTAACGTCACAATCCGCGTAGCGCAGCCGGCGCCGTACCGATCTGCCATGTAAAGGGTTTCGGGTTTGAACCCTGGCTAGGTGGACGCACTTAATTATAGAAAAGCGTGGGTCTGGGTATTTGTGTTTGTTCTTGACACCCACGACACGACCACTACGGAATCCTAGCGTAGGGTTGAAAGGGTTCATCATCAATATTAATTGACTACTATCCTGTAGGGAACGGGTATTTTCGTAAGATAAGAGGACATGGTTATAAGATAAAAGGTAGATTGGTGGATCTCATACCCTTGAGACCTTTGAGAACATTGGAGAACTCTCATTATGAGAAATAATTGCTTCTTGAGTTGTGAGTCCTTCAAGTCCCAAATAATCCCTAATTATCTCCTTCCTCGACGACATGATAACAATATCTTCCTGTAAGAGAAGCAGATACATAAAGTAAGACGTCCCCAATTTCGATCCTTCGAGCTGTGAGTGCATAAAGAAGTATTTATTTATGCATAATACCCTTTTTTTCAGGTGGTATGTTTACGTCCGCTTAGCGATGTGTTCGCGCTGGTACGAGATCCCGATCACCCGCAGAAATTCTCTATTGAATATCTGAATGGGCAGACGCGAACGTACTTAGCTGGTGAAAGGTTTGTAGTTATCTAA
>DWON01004594.1:0-16048 GCA_018251015.1 Phocides pigmalion okeechobee | reverse complement strand
TTGAATTCATTGTAACGGTTTACAGTTGGACATTACATTATTTTTGTGACACTTTTGTGACTACTTACCATCAGTTGGTTAGCATTAATTATTAATTAATTAAAATTAGTGCAATTAATTTTAATTAAACTATATTCTGCTTCCTTGCCCCTATTCACGATATCTCATTAGTAGACTTAAAATAAACTTCAGAACGATATTCTAGTGTTAATTGATGAATATATTTCGGTTAGCGGGTACATTAAATTTGTTGAACATTTTCAAATTAATTTGTATGTGAGTCGTACCTTGGTTGTAAGACCGACATTTATAGTAAACGAAATGATGTTCTGTATGTCGTCATACACTCGATGATGGACATCGCTCCCTGCTCCTTATTTGTAACTCTTGTATACGTTATATTGATACTAATACTTTTTACATCTACCGGGCGCCCTAAGACGGTCCCATTTTCTCTCTGAAGCTTCTGAAGACCTTGTTCTACAATTATTCACAACTATTTGTTATTCTGACACTGGTCAGTAATTTTAGAACAGACTCTATTCTAATACTATAGTTTCTTGTGTGAACTTAGCAATGTATACTTGATAAGGGCGAATTATTTGTTAAAAGGAATAGCGCTACCGCAAAGGCTTTAATTAGTGTTTCTATGAAATGTGCGGCAAAAACCACAGCTAATAGAATAATGAACGACAATTTATTAATCTAACCTCAGTAGAGCCAACGATTACTTTGCCAACAGATAGCGAAAATGTTGTTTATGTCACATTGATAAGAATGAAAATCCTTCGCTTGCACGAGTTAATAGAAGTGAGGTGAACTTATCTAAGTTTTTATGTCAATCGATCACTGTTATATCATGACAAGTAATTAGTGTTTGAACGTCCATCTTCCACGTATAGGGTAAACAGACCCAAAAACAAAAAGGTGTGATACTACCTTAGGCTGGATATTTAAAGCTAAAATATACTGATTGAAAACACATATATTTTTATTGGCATTAACTCCCAAAGAGACCGGATTTCAACAGGGTTTGACGACTGCCATCACTTACTTGCTCTGTCATTAATAACACACATGAAATTTTACACTACCGATCAACCATTCAACTCCCGATCGCGCCTGTCGTTGCTCAAGTTTGTTGATTGTTCGTATGTTTTTACAAATAAAATCATCATAGGGTCTGTAAATAAAAGTAAAGTAGTCAGTTTGAGCCTCTACAAACATCCAAAATCTTTGATAAAAAAGTTGCAATGATTACAATTTTTTTTTCTACTTTCTTTTCTATGTTGATCGACAGCAACTTGAGCAACATTTGTGCGAAACAGAATGGTTGTTAGTTACGACCTGTCAAAACATTGCATAAATTAACTACAATGGGAGAGATGAAATCGCTCAAGAGTAAGTTTGTTTCGCACGCGGAGGGTTCTATACATTGACCTACAAAGTCACTCAACAGAATCTTTAAGCAAGATATACGTATATACGGATTTTCTGAAATTAGCCAAATATACGAGTTTATTTTAGTGAAATAAACCCAAGACTATGTGCAAGACTATTGATAATTTTGATTGTTAATAAGTGCCGCACTAAGAGGATTGCAATATTCATAAATATTTCAACAGTTGAAAAAAATAATTTGAAATTATGGTAATGATAAAACACGTTTTTATACATGATTGTTCGGAAATAAGACTTATGCAGTGTTGCCATTTTAAACGGACATAGTAATCTTATAACGGTTCTTTTTCGTTCTTACAAATAAGGAACCCTAAAATCACTTATTCATCTTAATTACCGTTACCTATCACTTTTTGCAAAGTAAAACGTTTCAGTACTTGATAGACGGGTGCAGATTATCTTATTTCATTAGACAAACTTGCACGTTTTAGAGACGATTACATAAATCTTAACAACAATATCTAGGTATATGTAATTATGCAAAGAAGAACACTAGATTTATGACTTAATCATGATACAACAGAGGCATCGGAACATATACGCTTTTCCGGGCAGCATTTGACACATTACTTGCGCAATCGACAAGTACCTGTTTCTGCCGAAATTATTTTATAAAACTCTTTCAAAGTTTAGGGTCTATAAGCGATTTCTTTTTTGGTTCAAGTGTAAAACTACTGAGCCCTGGATTACAATTTAGTAATATCAAATACGTAGTAGAGGTAACTTACAGTCGACTTTCAGGTAAAACGCCTGTTCTCGGTAACAAATATTTATTGCTGGCAGTGCTTACAAAACATCAAACGGATTGTATTCTCATTTTCTACTTCCTTTACATTTAAAATACACAAACGCTCGTAAGTTACGACGATAATATCTAATCAAAGTAAAAGTTTGAACTTAACAAAGATACATACGAGTAATAATACCGCTCACACATCATGCGGGTTGTGTGCTGAAGTTGTGTAATATTTAACGCATGTTTTTGCACTCGTAACTGCGCATACTAGGAAAACGGTAATGGTTTCCATGTTGATGGTCTGCACACAGTTTAAACTGACATGAGAAGTCTTGCTTTCAATATAAATGTAGGTAAATAGATGAAGTTACACTGGACTATTAAGATTTTGACAGATAATGTAGCCGGCGCTTAAGTCCGTTGCGCCGAAAAAATATACACAAACTTTTTATTAAATATCAATTGTAGTTATGCTAGAAACTGGAAAATTTATGCATGCTATGTCTTCGAGAATTAGTTTCAAAATGAATATCAGAATAAAATAAGTCATACTTTTTCTAAGGTTTTTTTTTGATAAAACTGATTATTATGAAGAAGAACCACTAACAGTATACATTTAAGATAAAATTATTTAAACACTGAATAAATAAAATACACTTATATTTTTCTCTTTACATAATTTATTTACTATTAGTTAAAAAGTGCGGGATTTTCTTAACGTTTTGAAATTAAGAATTTCAATAAAATTCTGTTTGTTTATCAGCGTACATAGGAATGATACAAATTGAATATCTTATTTTTGGTAAATAGTAATACCACCAAACCTAATACAAAACATATCTGTCTAGCGTATATTTAGTTATTGCAAGCATGACGCATGCCATAAAAACATGCAAAACAAGGCAGTAATCGCATATAATTATATCTGTGCATATTAACATAAATATAGGGAAGCTCAATATAAATTAAGACGAATTAAATATATACTGTTTAGTCCTTTACCGGTGTAGTTCAGCTGTTTAGCCGTGACCACAGAGCCATTCATTCGGTTCGAAGTATCGACAATTTAAAAGCGATAAGAATGAGTATTTATTGTCTAATAAAATGTATAATTTCCGCGATGATATTGCTTTTAAATCATAATTATTATTTACTTTAACGTTAAAGAAATACATCATCAGGATGCCTGAGAGTTTTTTGTAAAGTTATCAAAAGTGTGTAAAGTCTGTCAATCCATACATTGCCAGAATTACGGGTTATGTACTTACCCTTCTCATCTCATCTCTCCGCGAGGAAACTCGCGTCCAATCTTAGGACGATAATTGGGACAAGCAATACGCAACGTTACAATTCTCATATTAATTCCCTGTTTACAAATTGCTACAAAAATAATTAAAAAGAATGTTAGAATTACTCACATTTTAATTATATGAAATTAAAAAATAAACATTTATACCAATGAGACAAATCCAGTTAAAGATAACAACTACTTTTCTAAGTTAAGAAAAGGTAATATTTATATATTAAGCCTGTGATTATATCGCAATAACAATAACGATGCCTTAGTTACCGGAAACGACACTCAATGTGACTACACGCATTGTGTTTAAATAACTCCATCAAACAATGAAAAGCCTTATAACAGTAGGATATTGAGGATGTATGTATGTTACTAGTTTAACGGCTTATAAACTTTCTTAGTAAACATGCACGGACTTTTGTTCGCAGAGAAGTGATCTTTTACACTTTCTCCGGCGAGCGATGTCTAATGTACGATTGAAATTAAACACAAAGAGCATCCCGCGTGTGGATCTCTGATAGTGTTATTATGTGCATACAATGTTCATTCAATACGACATATGCTTGAAGCATTATTGATTGCACAATGTATAACAATACGGATTAAATCTAAGAATACAGAAGGAAATTGAAGTTATAAAACTGCCGATTGTTTACATCTTTTATTTAATTTTTGTACAATAAATAAATTTCGTATTACAGTACAGAGGTATTTTTTTTATGAAATTGAAGCAGTAAAAGAACATGCAGTCCACTAGCATCCAGTGACCAGTACTCTAACAACTGTAGTGATTCCACTAAATGGTCACTGCCGCCCATGAATATCTATAAACGACTCCATCAGTTCCACCTTACGTCTTTCTGTGGACTAAGATGTGGTCTAATATGAGCGATGGACCAAGAACCTCATATGAGTCGGTAAACATATCATTTCACCGAAACGTAAGGATTACTTCACATTATAGGTATCTTCTTTTTTATGTGAGAAGAGTAGCAAACAAGCATGCAAATCACCTGATGTTAAGTAGATATCCACGCACAACCACAAATATAACTGAAAACGTATCTGAGCTCGAACGTAGATACGTCGCTACTCCTGAGGACTAAGACGGTCGCCTCGCTTCAAAGTGTGGTCGGCAAGCACACCTCTCCAAAACACAAGTAAAGCTTTACGGCGGATTATTAAGGCCGCGTGATATTTCCTCGATCGAACTATGGTTCTCCCACCTTTAATATGTTCATAATAATTTTGGCGGTTGTAACCTACGCGGTCAAACAATACGTTTATAGTTCGAAAATAGCATTTAATCTTGTACTTATATCCGAGTACGTGAAAGAGAGTGCAGTTAAACTTGTAGTGAAAGTGGCTCCGGCTGACTGTTACCGAGCAGATTATTCGAGTGTTATTTGACCATTCCGTAATCAGCATTCAATGAATTCGTCAGCTTAAAACTTACCTATCGCCTCGCTTCAATGTCAATGACCCCCGAGTGCAAGTTTTTATTTTTTATGGATAACCGATGAATCATTTTTTTGGAAAAAATATCCTATTTCACTTTCTAATTAGTCTCTTTGCGAATAACTTCAAATCAAATTGCGAATAACTAAAGAAAGATTTTACTCACTGTTTGAACTATTAGACTTCTTATTCTAAGTCATCACAAAAGTCATGACAAGTATACCTCTCTATAGTTCTAATCAAATAGTTGATTAACAAACTTTGTTGATATAAACGTAAAATTGCACACAATAGCTAAGAGTAAATTCAGTGTTAAAAGATTAAATCTTTCGATAAATAATAATTATTTTACATGAAAACCTGTCAAAGTTACTTAAATACTACCTATATACGCGGAACCAATGCAATCCTAAGATCTTGGAGCCCGCCGCATTCCTTTAAGCGAAGCGTTAAAACAGCGATAAAATCAAATTTACCATACTAGAAACAAATTGTTTGTAAACAGTTATTTAGACTATTTGTGGTTGGATTCTATTACCATACAATGCTTAGAATCGTTGGTTCACTTGCCAGATACCGATCAACCGCTTTTCGTTAGACTCTAAAGTATCTAAATTATAAGCTATTTGCTTATAACCACTTATATAAACACTATAAAAAAGTCTAAAAGGCTTTTTTGAATAATTCAGCTTTCGTAAGACTAAAAGACTTCAGCCTTCGTAAGAGTAAAAGACTATTATAATGGATTAATTTAATGAAAAATATAAATATTACTGTCTCTTTCGATTTTATATTACTCATATTTAAGTTAGTTAAATTAAGTTAATAAGAATACCAAAAATTTAAGTATAGCAAAGGAAAGCAAATAAATAATCAAATTTATAGATAAATGAAACAGAGTTATTGTGATTTTTTTTAATTTAAGTAATATAATGTGCGATGTAAAATAAAGGAAAGCGAACATTAGTCGAAATACAAATAATAATACAAATCTAAATGTAGACGTAAGAAAGATGCGGACACTATTCATAACGTACATTAAAGACACATAAGCTTCGTCTATCACAAAAGGAATAAGCAAGTCATTTCATTTGATAATTAATAATTGTAGTTAATTTAGTAATTGTATTCTGTCATATGTAGTAGTAAGCATGTGAGAGTTGCAATTTATTATCCTTTCATAAACACGTGTTATAAGCAAATGTGAAAGTTTTCAGTTTATTGCAAACGCAATTGTAAAAGTTTTAAGTATTAATTTATTTTTCAATTAGCCATTAACAGTAACGGTAGTTGTTTGTTGATAATTGTAGTTGCACAGTGGTTTCTGGAAGATTTATGGTCGTAGAACGGTCTCCAGCATTCGACTCCCGGCTCAGCATCATATCGATGAATAGAGATTGCTTTTGTATCAAATCGAAAGTACCATCGTAGGGTAAAAAATACCTGTAAATGTACAATTAACGTAACTAAAGTTTGTCTACTTTACATACATAGATAGTACCTACTCTATAAAAGTTGCTCTATAAATGTTCTCAATTCAAGACCTAAATCAAGTTTTTTTAACATAATAAAAAAGGTAACACTCCGAGTGGTGTTGACGAGAACAAATGCCCAGCAATGCCTTTACATTGATTAAAATAGCTCTAGATTTTATAGCGACTATGAAAAAAACGAAAAAAGTCTCGTCAAAAACTGCGGGAACAAATAAAAGTTTAACTTTTTATTACGGCTCTATGGCGGTTAGTCTATTGTATTTTGATTTACACATTGTTGCTAGTGTAAGAATTGAAGTTTTTATACTAATTGTATTTGAAATTAAATGTAGGTATTTTTGCATCGTGCATTTGTGCAAGAAACATAAATTTTCTGTTTAATTTTTTATATTTGTTAACTTTGAATATCAAATTCAATCAATTCGATTTTTAGATTTTAATGGACAAAAAATATTTTTGGCAGCAAAAATGACTTTAAATTAGAAAACCAATGTGCTTTTAAGATACAAAATCCTTCACGACAAAGACTAATTCTTATGCTATTTTTACATACCTTAATTAATATTGAGCTGATTAATTGCTTGTGTGTACAGAAATCTTTTAAAAATGCTTCTAAAGTTAATCTTTTACCGCTTTTAATGGGTGATTAAAAGAGGTATGTTTTAATTGGTCGTTTTAAGAACAGGTCGCGTAAATCCTCCGTAAGATCTGATCAAATGATGCTCCATAAATTTTGCGAATCCAATCCTCCCTATATCAAGACATGAGGTGGTAACGCCCACAGCATGCCAGTTAAAAATAGATTGTAATTACAAATTGAAGTTACATTCTCATGCATTATCTGGAAAAGTGTCTTGTCTTAGCACTAGGCGGAATAAAACAGATAAGCACGTTATTAAGTTATCGTTCTTCAGATATTTGCAACTCTTGTTCATTTTATGTTACTTAAGGGCTACGATCAAACCGTCCTTTACAAGGCGAATAGATGACTACATTATGCATACAAGTGCATGCAATGTATACATACAATGTAACATTATAGGCTAACTTATACAATAGTAAGTTTTAAGTGACGTTAAATTGAAAATATCACTATTTGTGATGTTACGTTTAGGTAATTTTGTATTTATTATTAACAAGAGTACTGTTCATCTATTATTAAATTTTATTTTTTCTAATAAATAAAATTATATTTTATTATATTATAAGTGAATTACGTGGAACGGTTTTTTGGTTTTTCACATACATATATTATCGGCAATTATAAAACCATGAGTTACATAAAGAGTGTATTTAGTTACTTAAGCACGTAAGAAGTTGTACTTTTTGGTCGTTATAAATATTGTTTATACGTTCAAAGAAATTTTATTTTAGCAAACGACCAATAAGCGAAAGTAATGACAATTGTGTACGATGCCTACAGATTGAGCAAAAAGAAAAGTTGTTTTTTCTCCTACATATGTAGGTGCATAACGCTCTATACAATATTAAATAAATTATACGTATATAAATTAAATTAAATTAAATATATATATATATATAACTTTTACCTACACTAAAAATATAACCTTGTTTTCCCAAATGTGACGAAAAAATTAAAAACTGCAATAAAATACAAACGAACCATAGAAATCAATTACATTACTTTAAAAATTTTGATAATATTATAACCCTTTTTATGTGTAGACTACGATACGCAAATGATTAGAGAATATCGTATAGTGCATTCTAATTTGAAAGTAGACTGAAGAAATACATTAAAACGGTCAATTTTCAAGCAATACCATCGGCATTTTCAAGATAAGTATTTTCACTTTCAAATCACATAATTATGATATATGAGACCTGGAAAGATCAATTTAATTACAAGGCAGTAGTAACCGATAAAGATTCATGAAACTGAAACAAAACATTAACATATAAACGCTGATCATGACTAAATATTACATAACCAAATGTAAACAACGAATGTTTATTTGATAATTAACATGTGGATAGTGTAAGTAACATATTCCTATGAGTAGGGTTGGTCACTCCTTGCACTGGCTTGATTGTATTTGGCTGTATTAAAACCTACACTATAGAATTTTCCTCTAGGTTTAAAGAGCAACCTACAAAAGTTTACAAGTAGGGCGAGCCCTACACCAAAGCTGAACTCAATAATTCATTATCAATCCAATACCCCATATAGGTAGGTATTCAAATTGAGAAGGTTTAAGCCATAAACCGTCACGTCGGGCAACCACGGATTGCACAAGAAATCCTCCATGCGAAACCTCGCACAGGTGGTTTCCTTTTAAACTTGTGACAAAATAACTTAATATTTAAACACAGTTGCCAGCCCTACCTGAGAGCCGCGCCTGCGTCATTGCACACTTTCCACGGCCGACTTGCGCATCCACTTTATATTCAATTTGATGATCGCAACAACAATACCGCATCATCATCAATATTTTATGTATCATTAAAATAACAATAAAGATTTCCAATTTCTATATTCACTTTTGCTACATGGAGGTGTGATTACAAAGCATTTATTATATTGCACTAATCTAATGTACTACATTAATGTATTTATTTTTTCCAGTCTACAGTCAGACTTTAGTAATATAATTATTGTGGAAGTGTCTGTATAAATTATTAGATATAAATATCGGCAATTAAAAAGCATTAATCGTGAGCATACGTTATGTAATAAGATATGTATACAATAAATTAAGTTGCATCTAAAATCAATTCTTAGTCATAAAATAAAACAGTATCGTTACTAATAAAAAAGTCGTGTTAAATAATTGATTATTTCGATATTTTTCCGAATTACCTGTTTTCTAACTAAATGACATAAATACAATAACGACATAACATGAAAACTAATAGAAGTAAATAAATTTACATTAATTGTATTTCTCTAATCGATTGAAAATATATTACAAAAGTTATACAAAATCTGATTCTATTTAAAAAAAAATACATACAAAACCATTTTTACATATGATAAATATTATAGTACGCCTGTTATATGTCATAAAACATGAAACTATTAAAATAATAATAATTATAAGCAACAGATGCATTAGTTCCCGGTACATAAAAAGTGTGTGTTTTTTTTAAAGATCTACTTAATCTTAAATGTAGATTTCACGGAACAGGCAAACGCACATATAAAAGACTTCAACGGGCGTAACTTTTTATAATACGCATTTAAAATCGTGAATAAAATGTTGAGAATGACAGTCAACTCTTAAAAGAGGTCGAAATACTTGTGCACATCTTCAAATATTGCTTATTAATACCTTGGTATTTTTTTTATTGGGGCAAAGACTCTAAATGTGAACATGAAAGTGAACATTTTTTGAACAAGATCAAATAATCTTCATTTGCATTGAACATCTTTTATATAAACTCAACTTTACATAAATGTTTTATATAAACACAGTTTTGTTGTGTCATGCTCAAGTTTACGTATTATAACTTGACCACACATACCGTACCGTACCATACCGTATCGGCTAAAATTTTTGCATTCCATGCAAAATTATTTTACATTACTCATGTTTAAACGATGTTTTTGGCAATATCTACATAAAATTAAGAAGTTCAGCATTATGTAAAATACTTGAAATATCATTAAAGCTGTATTTATATGGAACTTCCTGAATCGAACTGCGAAGGGTTCTATCACTTGTAAAATGGTTGATTGATTCGGCAGGTGCAAGATATATGTTCGTCTTGAGTTGGTATTAACATAAATATTAGCCTTACAAATAAACAAACTGCCGCTACCATGTTTAATACGTCACTGTCAAACAAGCATTCTTATCTTTATATTATTCATGATTTCATTAGGAGCATTACAGGGACCGCCCGTCGCTGCTCGAATCTCTGACCTGCATAATCATACTTCAAAGTGACGCTAAGCTTCTTAACAGTTTTTAACTCTTAGACATGATAGATAACACGTATTACCTACAATTAATTCCAAATATTTAATATTAGAGTAAAATAAATTCTAATACTGGTAGTATTCTCAACATGCAGTATTCTAACATTCACGTTTATCATGTTTGCTTAAACTTATTGTCACAAATAGTTAAAAAATCGGAAATTTATAAGATATTATTTCGGATCGTATGATTCGGTTTAGTACCATTCTTACCATATTTTTATTATATAATTTAACAGGCTTGTTTGCAATGCATGTAATTTTCATGTCATTATAATTTTATTGGACAATTCTATATTATATATGTATATGCTGAGTAGATACACTATTTCCAATTGAATTAAAACAAGGCTAGAGTAATCAGTTTGCGAGATAAGACGCGTATAGACATATACGCGCAGGAATGCAATGGATCGATCGCACTCACGCAACTTTTAAGAGCCCCAATGAATGATCCACCAACTTTTTATTCGGCATGTCACTACGATCGACATGTACAACCGCCAGCTGAATTTAATTATACTCTCGTTATTTGAATAACAACCAAGAGCGTATTTCTAGCTATCTTGTAGAGGTTCAAAGGTTCAAAAATGTATACAGACTAACCAATTTTTTTCCGAATTTCACATAGATAAAGACAAAAGTATTATGCCTGGTTCAGTTAATTAGAATTTAAATAAATATGAAAGTACACAAGTCATGAATACAAAATATCCCCCAAATTTCTTTGTTTGCTTCTGCTAAGAAGGGGGAGATCTAGACTTCTCCCTCTCTTACATTCGACCGTGATACACATACACATACGTCATGCTGCATAGACAGTGTCTAGAAATTAATAATTCAATAATAAAAAAACCGCAAAACAATGAATAGTAAAAATAAATAAGGAAACATTTAGGATCAAGTCTTGTATTCTATTTTAATAACGAAATTTCCCAATTATTAAAAATATATTTTAATCCCTCTCGTCCTTATATTAACATCGTTGTTAATATAATAATAAATATTTATAACTGAAATTCTTTGAGTATTCATAAAACGGGTTTCGTAATCGTATTTACTTATCTACCACTTTATTACCTTAAATGCTTTCATACGCTCTGTTTGGCGCCATGAACGCAAAAACCAATTATCTTCAACGCTATTGTGGTTCATATTACTCTAACAGGTGCATCTGTGAGACATAAGATAATTAGACATTGTACATTGTACGACTTGTAATATCGTTCTCAAACTGGGGCTTGACACATAGCTGGACTCGTAAAAACGCTATCTGTTACAGTAATTACTTTATAGCCATTTTGACAAACAGCAGCAGATATAGCCTAATGGTAAAAATTCCAGCCTATCTCACATTACGAATCCGTGACATGCAGCCCTAATATTTTGATCATTTGCTTTCACGGTGAAAGAAAACTTCCATCGTTTATAGTTTATCCTAAAGTTTTTAAAGGCGTGTACATCCACATTTTATTAGCATAGTGGATAATGGTCTAAACCTTGTCATTCTGGCATGAGACACGTGACCAGCAGTGGGACAGTAACAGTGGAGATTGATGGTGACGATGAATTACGACAACTAGCTCGTCAAAAAATAAAACACTACATGTATTATCTTGGCAGTAAGACTTTAATGTAGATTCATGATTCAAATCTAGTATATCGAATAGTAGAACATCGTTGCGTGCGGTTAGCGGATGGTAGGAACATCGCTGTTGTTGCTTATGAAAACCACACTTTATGTCATTACGATTAAAGTCTATGTTATGGTGTGCGCTGAAATCGTGTCGATCTTCGCGGTTTCCGCAAATCCCATTGTGTTTCAGTTATCTGCTATATGTGCTATGGTTATTAAATGGACAGTTACCAAATGCATCCGGTCGGAGATAAAGTAATGTCTTTAAGTTGATTACTTATTTCATCAATCCTAATTGTATCACTATACGGGGCCACGCCCAACTTCATCCCAGTGTCCCACTCCCCTATTTTTATTTTTATTGTAGGAGCAGTTTTTACTATAATAAAATGAAATTCAATCAATCCATGAATAATTTGTCACCGAATTAATGTTTTATCTATTACTTTCATGTGACTTAATTTATGCGACGTTTTTGTACGTTCTGTTACTTGTAATTTCACAGCTTAATAAAATAAACCGTTAACAATAAAGTGCTATTGTGGAAAATCGATGCCCGGCCTAGATCTTAAAACCATGACTAATGACTCAAAAGAATAGCATCACGCACCGCTGTCCAAGTAATCTATTTTAGTTGATTTAACATTCGATTTAAATTAACCTTGACCACTATTCACGACTTACACTGATTTGAATCCGGTTCACAAAATTTGATAGGACATTTTCAATTTTACTTTGGGTTCGTGTATAAAAATTAAAATAATTTCATTTATTCAAATGACTAATAAAAGTATTTATTTATTTTCCAAATTTAAAATATTCAATAGTAATGCAATGCAACTGTTTAATGATTTTAAATATACAAATTTTACATATTCAGTAAATTAAATATATGAGGTCAATTACACCTCTTAGAATTATTATAAAAAATCGGTTTTTACCAAACAACATTCAAATTTACCATACGAGCAAGCATGAAACATGGATTGAGTACGACCACCTGACTGTCCTGATTACTCGATAGCGCACTCCATGTGTATTATTTTAATCCTATAATTAAGATAATCTTTAATCATAAATACAAAAAAATAATAAGTTATAAAAATAACTAAAAAGATTCAAATGCTAGAAAAATAAACAATTATATCCGATTTTAAACTGATATTATCGCGGAATCCATACATTATGCAATATAACGGGTACTCACGATTAAAGACTTTTGATTTTTAATTGCCGATATTTCGAACCAGTTGCATGGTTCGTGGTCACGGCGAAACTGCGGTGGCGGGGGGTAAACTTTTGACAGCTACTAGTGACAGATTAATCTATCTACCTTACGTCTAGTTCGTTTTTCCTTTTTGTGTTCCATATCACGACACACAACACTAATTGTATCTTTACGTACTGAACTTTGCACTATTTGTGATTTACATAGACTAACCACTGGATTCCACGTTTGTGCTAGCTTAAAACCATCTTTGCCAGTTGAGCTCTTCTCAAGTTGACGCAGATTACGCAGGCTAGGTAGGTACGGTACGGTACGGTACGACGCGCGCATCGCTTAGCTTCAGGTATTCAAACAGTATTGTTCTCTTCACGAAAAAATATTTTTCTCTTGATTACGAAGACAAAGTATTATTGTTAGGGGTAGCAGGATAAGGACTCAGATAATTATACCCTAACTTTTTTCACAAACAGGCAGTTTAAATTCAAATGTACCATATTAAACGAGATTGCGAAATCCAAACGCAGGCGTTCCATAAATATACCGATTCAATGCAAAAAAGTATTCACGTCAATTTGAACATATTTATACAAGTGAACTGACACAATAAACGTAAGCGAAATGTGTCTCGCAACGCGCGGGTAATAGCGTCAGTTCGACGAAAGTTTTGTTCAAATTTACCGTAGCGGTCATTAATAAGCATCGAGCTTACTAATCGGACTTAGCACGAAGTGTGTGTGAGTGTCCCGGTGCCACAGTTCACCCTCGGAAACGCGCTCTGCATCTCGAGCATTTAACCAGCAGTAATTACATGCGCACATCATTATTGCATACTGACAAGCACGAAGAAGGTCAACTTGCTGGTCGTGTGCATCAAACACCATCATTAAAACAAACATCTTTGTGAGACGCACTGTGGAACATACCAGCGTATATGCTGTTACGCTATAAAAAATTTGAGCATGTTTTCGAACTATTTTAATAACATACATTTTAGACATATAATTAATAAATTACAAAACGATACATTCTACTTAAAAAAAATTAAAATACAAAACCTACTTCAAAGCCACATATTTTAGTAATAAATGAATAAATATAAATTTAAGCTTTAATACATTAAAATAAAAAATATGAAAAAAACCTTTATATTTGCAAAGCAAATATGACATGTCTATCAATTGAATATTTCTATTGCAAAAATATAAAGATTTATGGAACACATCTAACTTTGAAATTTCTTATGTAGTGAAATTGTTGTCAAATTTCAGTGATATACGGATAGATGGGCTAGAGTTCATTTTTAAACCCCTCGCTTATGAAACCTTCATACTAGCTATCGTCATAATAAATACTTAAACTTGAAAAATCATGGTTATTTAAAATTACAGACAGACGCTCTAAATGTTTTTTTGGCTAAATAGCTAGTTTGCACGACTCTATTCGTGCGTGACTTAACATAATTATGAGGTTTGAACTTGTGTGACAGTAACGGGTTTGTCTGAGACCAAATATTAACATTTGTTATCTAAGAGAAACTATCAAAATACAGTGCGAAACCGGTAGGCTGGTTTTTGATAATTAACTATGTATGTGTATTGACTTTGACACGTACAAAGTTAAACCAATGATCTAATGTTAAATTAAGAAAATAAACGTATTAGATTTTAAAAAGTTAAATCATTAAAATATGTTCAATATAGGTGATCTATAATGATAATGAATTATCTAGTAACTAAATCAACATACTTACACTAAGAATAATAATAACAAGCAGTGACACTACACGCTACACGGAATGTTAACGCTAGGTAACATTCCGTGCTCTCGCACGAGAGGTCTGGAATTGTAAATCCTGGAAAGCACATCTGATATTATACGTTATTGACGTATAAAATAATTATCACTCGTTTCAAATTTAATTTCAAACATTTAATTTCAATATGTGTTATTACATACAATTAATAAATGTAAAATATATGTGAACCTAACATCGGTTCATCGCCTTTGAGCGCCCTGTTCGCTATGGTAAACAGAGCTAAGGTTTATAAATTAAAGGAAAGCATCCTTCATAAAGTTTTCAAAGTTGTCTGAAATCTACCATACCGCATTTGGCTAAGGTGGACTATGGCTTAACTTTTCTCATTATAAAAGGACTTTGGACTGTAATGTAATGATGAATAAGTCAGAAGAAGGATAAAAATGAAGAAATTTGTTAAGAAGATTTGCATATTAGAGTTCAATAAGTGTATAGTCCCATAATATCTGTTAATGCAACGACGTCAATGAGAACTTTATAACAACGATGAAATGAAATCAGAACACACGATGTTTCTTTCTAGGTCAATTTTCTATACAAAGGCACAGATTTCCCGCCTCGACGGGCAATACCGTCGCAGAAAAATGTTACACGGTAAATAGTTTTTTCACGTGTCTTACAGTAAAAAGCAATTTATACGTCTCTTATTGGTATCATTTAAACGAATAAGCGTATCGACAAAATTTATACTGGAAAAAATTCTGAACTTTTTTATATTCTCTAAATAGTATTATTGTGTCAATCATTAATGCAATGTCATATAAACAGAAAACAACCAAACTTTTCTGCTATACGTTAGATATGCTTAATTAGCGAACGAACAAATATACATTGTAGTGTATATTATAGTTTTTTTTTTTTTTTTTTTTAAAAAAAAGCTGGCAAACTAGGAAAATGTCCACAACGGGGGAAAACACAGTTAAAAAAACCTAAAGTTTTGGCTAAAAAAAATTTTTTTTGGTTTGGTTTTTTTTTTT
>DWON01004593.1:0-16050 GCA_018251015.1 Phocides pigmalion okeechobee | reverse complement strand
TTTCCTTAGTAAAATTTCGATATTAACTAATAGTATATATTGTCGAGTTTGCTAACAACATAGTTGTTAGCAAACTCGACAATATATACTCAAATTCAATATACTCAAATTTTATTACTGTAATAATTGCATTATTACTAAAAATACATTAAATTACGATAATTAATGCAATTTAAAACAAGACAAATTAAGTCAAAAACGCTTAATTATACTTTTAGTAATTAGGGTCGTTAAAATGTGCTTACTAAAGTATTTAACAAAAACTACATTATTCTCCCTATTCATTTTGAATTCCAGACGTATTTAAGTGTCTTACGTCATAGTTACGTCTGAACAAGACTGACAAGAGGGGAGCGCATATCCCGCGCAGAGAATTACGATCGCTATTCGAATCGAATGCTGCCAACTTTCTTGTAATTATAGCTTATGGTTAAGGACTATCCGTAGATTGTTTAGGTTAGACTTTTATTGTAATTCATTTTAAGGTATTTAATTTTATATTTAAAGGAAACTAAATTTAATTTAATTAACGTAATTAAATTAAATTTAGTTTCCGATTCAAGAAATATACATTATTAATAATTAATTTATATTTTAGTAATAAACAGAAAGTAAAAAGATAAGAAAATAAATAAATCACAACAATTTAAAACACCATCTTAATTGTGCATTTGTTATCATTACTATCTGTTCAGTATACGATAAACACATTGCTGTCCGGCATTACGTGATCTTTGCTGCGTTTTTTAAATCGATTCAGATAAGTGTTGGTCGCAGGTTAATTGCTAATTGATCGAAATATATTATCTCTTTACGATTAAATTGATTAAAATATGGAAAATACGTGCTTTTGGGCTTTTCATCATTTTGGTAAACACAGTTTTTAACATATAACAAAAAATTAAGCCCTCATTGGATTGCGGTTCGTATAGATTGAAGGCGTCGGGAGCTGTCTGTACTTGGTTAGTTCATCACTTCAACACTAAATGCTTATAGAAATGTGGCTTGCGTGTATAGCGGCATTGGTCGAGGTCGGTATTTGGATGGGTTACCAATAGTGGCATAATTGTGTGCCTTCGTGCCTTGAAGGGTATGGTTAGAATGTCTTGTCTTCGAAATATCGTAAAGGTACTTCTGTGTTGGGTATAGGTCTCCTATCAAAATGATAAGGCTCTAAAAAGGCAATTTAATAGATAAATAATATAAATTATTAAATTGCTAAATAACAACTAGTCTTTGTCGCATTAATAAGAAATTATTATTTATTTATTATAACATTTTTCATTCTTTTATTAAACTATTCATACCATTTGTGTACATAAACTTCGACAAGTGTTTCAAAACTTAGACAAATAAGAACTTACGTCGTTGTCTTCGATTACACGGTAATGATTTTTCATTGTTACACGCAAATGTAATAGCAAAGTGCAGCTAACGAGCGTGCAGACCACCTATAGGTTATTATTCTTTGTAATCTATGACTATCAATACCAAACGTTAGATATTACAGCGCGTATCGTCGCAAAATATACAATAAGAACAAATATTCTTTACCTTCAATATATACATATTTGCGAGGAATATTTTGAAATCGATAATCATAAAAGCCTAAACTAAACATTGCAAAACATTATATGTCCATGGGGTATGATGCATAAAACACCGACAAAATCCAGCGTTGAATAGTAATTCCAATCTGCGCGTGACATCAACCTGCTCTGTTGTCACCAGTAGCATACGTCAAATGTGAAACTATTTGTTTCAAAAAATGTGATGTTCAGACCGCATAAATATTATAATAGTTAAATATAGAATTAACTTTTTCTTCTACCAATATACTTTATATTAAGTAAAAAGAAAAGTACTGAAGAAATACACTTATTTATTTGATATGAGTGCACTACTTATCTGTATAATTAATTACTAGAATTAGTTAAATAATTACATTGATTTTAACTATACGTAAAGCTTCATAATAAATTATGTATATAGTTTCATTTCAGATATAAGATTTTATGCAAATTATAATATTTGTAAAACTTTTAAAATGTTGGGTTTAAAATGGGGCGTGACCACCGCCACCCTCATAACCCGCCGTGAAGCAACATGTTTTTCATGTATTGTTTCGGTTGGGGAAGTGTAGTTGCCGGATACACATTATTGGAAGCGACCATCTTAGTCCTCAAGAGTAGGGACGTATTCGCGTCCATCCCTAAATAGAACTTCTGTTGTATTTGAGATTGGACGTGGTTATCCATGGGCTGCTGTGACCACTTTACATCAGGTGGACTGCATGCCCGTTTCTTACTTTTTCATAATAAAAAAAAATGTGATCTAATAGAAAAAATACATTCTTTTAAAATAACCAACTCGTTTAATATATTATAAATGAATGACAATCGCTATTGAACGCGGGAATGCAGTTAGCGTGACTCCCATTACATTGTTTACGTTAGGCTTTTATATTAATCAGTTTAAGGTTTTCATTATTGTAATGAACAATTC
Source organism: Phocides pigmalion okeechobee (assembly GCA_018251015.1). Lineage (NCBI taxonomy): Eukaryota > Metazoa > Arthropoda > Insecta > Lepidoptera > Hesperiidae > Phocides > Phocides pigmalion. The sequence continues at coordinate 13,545 of DWON01004593.1, read as the reverse complement.
TGTACAATATGTATACATGCCGAAATATTTTTCGAAGCGATTATGCGTACTCAAAAAAACTTTATGTAGACAATGAATTAATTAGTTTTAATAATGAATTTGTCAATTAATTATAAAAACATGGACATAAAATCTGTCAAAAGAGCACAACAAAATTTGATTTCATTCAGATAAAGTTATTATTATGACCTCATTGGTCCGATGATAATTCATTATTTTTATGGCCATTGCTTTATCGCGCTTGTATTTTTTATCGCTTAATGCCACGATGCCATGAAGAAAAATACCATTAGAATTATCCGATTATGTTTGATTACCTAACGATTGGATTTCTTGATACCTCACTCTCATAAAATCAGAGAAGGTACTGTCGCCAAACCGAATCATGGAACTTATGAATTGATTTTGTAAACCCTACCTTAAAAAGTAACCCAAGCTGCCCGCTTCATCTCTTAAAAGTCCATAACTTTATTTACAGTTTACATTTATGAACGTTTAGGTTAATAATAATTCTATTAAAAATAATTTTACTACTTCATTACTACTCCATTAATTTTCTTTTGGCACATAAATCAGCCACTGATTTAATCTTGAAAACGGCCGAATCGAATTGTAGGAACTTTCAGGCAATAACGCAGGTTACACAGTTAATATAAATAATGTTGCATGAGTTGATATAATAGTTTTTAAATAAAAATATTTTATGAATTTATGTGCATACACGCACGCATTCACGTACATATGCGGGCACGCACAGGGGCATGCGTTTACATGTACGTACGCACGGATGCAGGCATCATCTTCTAAACTCCCGCAAACACGCATGCACGGGACTACGCACGCACAGATGCATACTACGCCCACGCATAGATGCACGCACGCACAAATGCACATACGCACGGCCCTATGTACCCTCGCACGAATATTTACATACATGTACAAATATGCACACGTTAATGAAAGCTACCGATACCAGACGCCCGAGCTTAAGTCACGTAGGCCACCCCAGTCCGAAGACTTTGAAACAAAAGAATAGTCACTTTAACTTTGTTTACTAAAGATGAGCGCTTAACGAACCGTGAAAGGTTATGGTATCATCAGTCATATCAGTTTAATTATCAGCATTCAGTTTCATATCAGTGTATGACCGAAACAATATAGCAAATTTCGTAGTGCTAATAAATATTTTAGTAAATAAAATTCACTTAAAAAATCAATCAATCAACCTAGTCAAGATCAAATGTTCTTTATTGTACACCACATAAAGCACCAAAAAACAGAGAACATAACAAATATAGCAGTATAGCGAACTCTTTCAAACAAATTTTAGGTAGCAGATATGGTAACAAGTATAGAGGAAAAAGGTTAGAGTGTACGTAGTAATATTGGATAATACATGCAATTGAATAAATATTTAGGGGGAAAAAATAACTTAAATGTAAATAATACACATAATTCTTAATTTAATTTAATTTTTTACTTAGTATAAAAAAACATGTTTTTAAGTATTATCTCATGGTTAATTACATAGCGTAATTTTTATGTTAATGGCAATAAAGAAAAAGTACATAGAAAAAAAACTGTAAATAAAAGCTTATAATGTACCAAATAATTTCAATAATTTTACACAAAGTATGGACGGTAGCACAGACAGATGCAATTTATTTATAAACAACAGCTTTCAGATGAGAAAATAACGAAAGAATATCATATAACACAAGTATCATCAAATCATTATCTTTATGACTCTATATATCGAGATCAAAATCTTTATTCGATAAGTCTACACCAGATAAATCTGTTTTAATCAGTCGAGGAGTTGTGTGTTTTGCAGACTTCCCATTATGAACCTTCAAGAATATATTTAATTTTCATTATTTATTTAAAAAGTCATATTTTAGATGGCCTATATACTAATATAATGTAATAAAAACAACTCTTCCTATGTTTTTTGGATAAATAATTTCATTTTAATTGTCAACTGTATATAAACATTTTACTATGTAGCGTGTACTCACGATTAACGATTTGCATGAAATTTCGCCGAGACCACGGGCAATGTCACTGATTCGAAATATAGGCAATTAAAAATCGTTAATCGTGAGTATCCGGTACATAGTAAAATATATCATCTCCATGATGACATACATTTAAAATCATACGTACATACATAAATTACTTATTTCGAAACATAAACTATATTCAACAGAAAAGTATTACATACAAAAAAGAAACACAAAAATAAGCAATCTTTGAATTTTTGTGATGGTAGTATAGATCCATATGTAGGTTACCACATTATAGCAATGTCATCTGATTTGTGTGCAGTATCAAATTTAAATTTAATTATTGAATCAGATTTGTAATAAATATTCATTATACTTATGAATAAAATATTGTACATCATCTTAGAAAACAGATTAAACCCCGAATGCTACAGACTAATACACACACAAATTGAAAGTAATCTTAATAAATTAATTTTGGAAGTGGGCAACATTTTTTATTATAAACTCGTGCAAATCAAAACCAATCTACAAAATGCAACATCGCGCGCGGTGATATATTGGATGGGTGACCGTTACTTGCTTACGCGTGTTTCGTTAAAACGATACGTTAAGTGATCGCAATTATAACTACCCATAAAATCGTTACAATGGTTAAAATATAATTCTTAACTAATATTATCGCAGAATTAATACATTTTACTGTGTACCGGGTGGGTATTCACGGTTAACGAGGTTTCGCCGTGACCACGGACCATGTAATTGATTCAAAATATCGGCAATCAAAATTCATAAATCTTGAGTACTCGGCTCATAGTAAAATGTAAGCAAAAATAGTTTCTTGTTGTTATTCGATTTCATTTGGGAGTAATTACAAAAATTAAAACAAAAATTTAAATTTAAAATTTTTTACAATTAAAATTTTACCACAATGACAATGCTGTTTCTATTTCAATATTATTAACAATGACGTATTTAATTTGCGTATGCAAAACATGGCAAGAGTGCAAATAACGAATTAATTAATAATTCATAATATTTACAGACTTATGTACCTAGCTGGTTGGTTTTTTAAATCGATTAAAAAATAATATCTGATTCGCGAATAGATAGTAATATCACTAACATCGCATAAAACGTACCTAATCTAACTATAAGCTGATTTTTTTGTCGCTCCCTTAGAGTAGAATCTACTCGAATCCCGTGACAGAAAATGCCATGACTCTCCTCTCTCATACCTCATATGCCCTCTCCGCCACCGTTTTTTACTCTTGTGTTAGCATAAAAGTTTATATAAAATATGTCCTTTCATATTTTAATCTGTATTTAGTAGTAGTACTTCACTTGATATCAAGTAATCCCTGCGATGGGACTTTATAACAAACTCCATAGAGAATTTCACAATTGGTGTTCAATTACACAAGTTACTGAGGGCTAAGGATGGTAGGTACTATAACGAACATATAACAGTTGGTCCGGGGAGGTACCACCGCCATCCTAATAATCCTCATTGAAGAAACTCTTGTGTTTCGGTTGGAGAAGTGCGGTTGGCAGATACACACAGAATGGAGGCGATCATCTTGTCCTGAGGAGCAACTTTATTTACGACCTCAGTTCTGTTTGATTCAGTTTGGTTGTATTTGGATGCTTGGGCTACATCAACTATTTAACATAGAGACGACTTGCATGCTCGTTTAAAAAAAATGAAAAATTAAAATATCTTTTTCTAAAATTTGGCTGCCTTTTCTAGTTCTACCAGCCTAATTTAAACTTTTCTCATTTTTAAGTCGTCAAATCTACTAAAACATCTACTGTAACAACATTTCCAGTAAATTTTTAGAAGTGTTTATTATTTAACAGTTTCAAAGGTTACTACTTAAATACAAATACTATGTCCATCACTTATCAATGAATTCTAATCTAGAATATAAAAATCTTATTATAGTTATCATCGTCAGTAATCAATATCAATCATCAATTTATCTAAATTGTATTTCCATGAATTTATCAGTTTAGCGGTATAGGAAAAGATTTATAAACGTATGGTATTTCCGCCACGGTGGGATTTTAAGTTATTTATTTTTAAACCCGGCGCAAAAACAAGGATATTTTTTGTAAGTTATAAGCATATTTTTGCGTCCGTCTTTGACGTCGTAGCTCACAAACGGCTGAGCCGGTTTTAATGTTTTTTTTTACATGAAAGCAGGTTTTATTATAATTGTACTTATACATGATTAAATTAAAATCAATTAAGCCGTATCAAAAACATTATCGGCCATTCATACATATTATATTTTCACTTAACTAATCAAATGGCTGTAGGGCAGCCGGAAGTTACGGACTTAGCGGAAGCAGGGTATGGATTTATATTTTTTTTTTCAAAAGGAATAAAAATGATAGTATTATTAACAATTTCAGAAAAATATTTGGACACATTTAATTAACAGTAAGAAAGATGACGTTTAGAGATCCTTATAAAACAATGCTCTATGCTACGTTGCGAGCGTTTTCCAGTTACAGTAATGAATGAAAATATATTAAATATCGTACTATATTATTTTTCTACTTTATGCCCGCAACTTTATCTACGTTATTTATTTTAGTTCTAAATCGCTTACACTATTATTTAATGCCAAGTATACATCACTTTTGTATATTCCTGTTTTAGTTTAATATTTGATGAAGGTATATTGATTTTTTAAAGACAAAATGTTTATAAAGTAGAACTAAGAAAAAACGTCGAGAACTATTTAAATATTAACAGACTTATATCATTATATTTTAAAAAGTACATTTTAATTATATTCGGGAAGGGGGAGGTCAGTGTTTAAAGGTTTACAGTAAGCAAAACACACACTGTAATGATATAACCTTGACCCGATGCAGCAAATAGTTGTACCTAGAACATTGATAACATACAGTAGGCATGACGTGTTTAGATCTATTGAATCGGTTTCGGTGAGTAGATAACTTTACCATGAGTGGATAGTATGATTATGGATCAAGATAGTTAAAAATTCTTATTTGTTAAATACCGATTTTTTAAAAGTGACATATAAGCATCAGTTCATCTGATAAAAGATGGACTTCTCATGCAATCAAATGCGTTACGGCTCTTAACAGTTTCCTTGCGACGTAGCACACTGATGTGTATTGAGCGGCGCTTGCGGCTTGTACACACCTGTGTTGTACGTACAAATCTACAAGACTGGGGCCTACCCTACTGTCCTAACATTACGTCTGTGTATTCGTAGATGATACACAGATGCTAAAAAATCCAATATTTGCGAGAATTGTCGACGTATCTCCAGTCTAGAGAAATAAACTCCAGTTTTACCGCCTCCAGCAACGCTTCCAACCCGAGCTAATATATCAGTGCCGCAGTAAAAGTGGTAATTGTTATTGTTATACATAGAAAGCTAATAAAATTGAATAATTTTCAACAAACATTTCGGAATTGAAACACGTTATCATATTTACCTACATAAATATAGAGTAAAGAGCAAATCGCAGGCAATCGGTAGTGGTACCAAAAAACCAAATTCCGGTCCTTTGGGTTTTTTATTTCATTTGTATTTCCGAATGGCACAGATCCCGTTTTGTTTCACAGAAACTACGTAATAGAACAAGTTCCGCATATTATTGCATAAATTATACCGCTGCCTACGATGCTTATTAATGATTGTGGTAATAAGAAATAAGTTGTATCAGAAACTTGTTATAGCCCTTAATAATCATGGTCATCACAGATCCATTAACTATCCCACCACTGGGCAGTGTAGTTATTATGCTAAAAGGATAGCAAATGTACATAAACCACTGCAGTATCCAGGTGGGAGAATCATAGTTCGAAAGGGGAAGTACCACCGCCGACCTCATAATGCGCAGTAAAGCATTACTTGTGTTTCGGTTGAAGAACTACACTTTGAAGCGAGGCGACCATATTAGTCCTCAGGAGTAGCAACATATCTACGTTCGAGTTCAGATAAGATTTCGGTCGTATTTGTGGTTGTACTTCGATGTCTATGGGCTGCGAGTACTTAACATCAGGTGGTTTGTATGCTCGTTTGCTACTCTTCTCATATAAAAGAAATATATATTTTAACACTAATCGAGTATACATAGACACGCATATCTCTCTGTCTCGAGATAATTTATATTCGTCTAATAGTGACAACCTACCCTCTTGTTATTAACATCTTTGTCTATTCATACCGCTTACACTTCTACCACCTAGTGTGAAATGATCTCTCCAGTCCATGAAATCCACACTAAACTCAAACAGAGCCGAAGTCTTGTCTGAGGTCATATGTTGATGCTTTGCTACGACTGATGACAAAACAACTAAAACAAACAAACCTTTTACAATACGATTTACTTGTATGAATAAATGTTGTTTTTTATATGTGAGGAGAGTAGCAAGTAGTCGCAGCCCATAGACATCTACGTACAACCACAAACACGACCGAAATCCTATCTGAGCTCGAACATAGACTACTACGTTGCTATTCCTAAGGACTAAGATGGTGGCCTCGTTTCAAAGTGTAGAAGGCAACCGCACCTTTCTAACCGAAACACAATGTTTTACGACGGATTATGGGGGCGGCGGTGGTACCTAACCGGTCGAACTATATTTCTTCCACCTTTTAATACTATTTACTTGTATGAATAAGTGTTGCTTATAGTAATATTTTGATTACAATATAATGCACGCATATTATGTTGGGTTATACAAAATGTCGACACCAGAACCGTAGGTATGATTCTTTGAGTAAAAATTTGTTTGTAAAATGGAGGCATAACAAAAACGGGGTCAAAGTGGCTTTGACCGTGAGTAGAATTTTCAGGTAAAAAATACTGTAGGCACGTTGATTTGTCTGGTTTAAACTAAAAAATGCCAGTCGTTTTTTGACAAAACAAGCAATGTAAATTGTACGTAATATTTACGATAATGATAACGTATTACGTAGATATTGGTATGTGTTTGTGCGTAGATAAATTGTGAGTACGTTCGTTCGCTACGTACTTGCATAAATCATAGGAAAGCTATTTTTTCTATCCAAATCTTGTTAATACCTATATGTATATTAATACTATTAAAAGTTAACTATTTATATAATAATTATCTACAAGATTTTTTTTGTTAGTTAAAGCAAACAATAATATTTTTTATACACGTATTTTTATACAGTTTTGGGAAACCAAAGTTTGGAGCCTAGAATTGGAATTGACGTGAGAGGCAGTTCTTTTACGACTAAATTATAAAAATCTGTTACAAGGATTTTCTTATTATAACTTTATCAAGGGGCATAATTTTTAAAACTTGTGACAGCTTATTATTTCCTTATCGAGCAGTGACAGTGAAGCATTTGTTGTTTCAACTGTATCACTGGCTATCGGGACCTTTGCCACTGGCCACAAACGACGCAAGCTGTTTGCGGAAAACTGTTCACTTTAGGTAAAATGCTGTCTGAGCTGAACTGAACTGCAATGAACTGAACTGAACTGAATTGACCTGAAATGAACTGAACTGAACTGATCTGAACTAAGCTGAACTGAACTGAACTGAACTGAACAGTTATTCATGCGTAAAATTATAATAAATTCTGTTCTAAATACCAGTTGTCTTCATACGAACCCCTACAAATACAATTTTTGACAACCAATAAAACTATAGTTTGACCATGGAGGTACCCCCGCCGCCCTCATAATGCAACTTGACTCAACTCTTGTATATCATTTGGAGGCTTCCAAGGAAGGCGAACATCGCAGTCCTCAAAAGTAGCACCGTTTCTAAATATGAGTTCAGATAAGATTTAGTCATGTTGAAGTTGTATGTGAATGTACATGGGCTGCAGCCATTACTTAACACCAGATCGCCTGCATGTTCGTTTGCTACTCTTCTAAAAAAAACACAATCTATAATGATTACAACTAAAAATACATATAATTAAAATTTCGGATTGAGCCTTGATTGTAGATTGAATATTTTTTATAAATTTTAATTGTAATGGCACTCACATAGCAAGAATTTCTATTAAAGAGATTTGAAATATAACAGAGTACATGTTGGTGACTTTATAAAATACATAAATAAATATATAATACACGTCGTTATCGACGTCAAGACCAGATTCACAACTATTGACTGTCCATCATCTGTTCATCTTCTACCGATTTCAGCATCACGCGAAAATCACGGCGGTGGTTCTTCCCCGGCCGAATTATACTTCTACCATCCGCCAGTTCTATTTGAGATCAGGACTGAATTTACAGAAAGGACCATTAAACCATTAAACCAAAAATATTATTCGTATAAATAGTACAGTTAAACGTCATAGTAAATACATTGAAATATCGATGCAAATCATACGGCCACGTCACATAATGGCTATCATTTGATTACGTTGACCCTGTCCCTATGATCAATGATAAGTAGCATTCGAACATCAATCTGCAAACAGTGCAACTTGTAACTAAAGTTATCTCAATACTCTAGATAACTGTAGATACTTATAGATTTACTAGCGATCCATCCCTACTTCGCACACTTTTTACACGACATCATATTACAAATCTTTAAAACTAATTCTATCCGCTGTAACAATATTTGTACATATAAATCTTCCTCTTGAATCAATCTGTCTATTGATCAAAATCGCATGAAAATCCGTTGCATAGTTTGAAAGATCTATACGTATAGACGGCGGCAAAACGATTTTGTTTTTCCTATTGACAGATTTGAATAAAAAATAAATCGTATATTAATGTACATGGGTTTTTTATTTTGATTGAGATTCCGGGTTCGAACCTGAAATCTTCTGCACCGGATCGGCATTAAAACTTTAGAAACCGTAGATTACTTCTACGATATTTAGTTGACCTTGAAAAATAAATATAAATAATAAAATAACGAACAATTGCCAATTTATAACCTCATACAGTTATTAGACGATACCTATACATAAAAACTCATTTTATAAATTTTATTCTATTCGTGCAGTTTATATTAGAGATGGCTAAACTGATTTTGACAGGTCTTTCACCCAAACCTAGAAGACAATGGCATAACGTATTAAGTACATACGAAGATCATGAGGCCCACACACATTACGTACGCGACTTGGGCATTTTCCAACAGTTCTACTTCGTGACGTCACAGCACTTGTGCAAGGCTACCGCGGCTATTTTTTTAGTTGTATAATAAATAGATCGCGGGTTAGCAACAAGTTTTCATCATCAATTCCCTTTCAGTCAACTTGCGAAATGTTTTAGAGATCATTAAGTCTCATAAACGTCACCCTTGATTTCGTAAGTGAAGTCATCGACGGAAAAGTGACGACAAATTTGTTTTTGCGTATGTGGTAGTCGTTTATCGTCGTCCAACCCACGGAACCACACTAACGTTCCCAAGGCTTCATGATTTCTCTGAAGTAATTTACGAGTTATCGCTCTAGGAGAAATGATTGACGAAATGTACACATGACTCGTGGACTAGAAGTATTCTTGCGATAATATTTTAACCTCCAAAGAATACGAAGATTTAAAAACAAATGAGCAACGCAAACATAAAAAGATATTGTGACAAAAATAACAATGTTCAAAAGAATGTTACAGACATTTAATTAATTCGATGAAAACAAATACAAAACGTGTGACGTCAATGCAAATAAGACAGACCCCCGACGCAGGTTACATGTTTACAAATAAAACCATTAAATTCCATTCTCGGAAATTGCAATACAATCGACATGTGACTTTTATTTAAGAAGGGAACGGATCCTCGTAATGATTATCTCGATAAATAAACCAAGGAGAGAAAACATTTGGCAGTTTTGAATTTTAAACAAATAAGAAAATATGCATGTGATCACGTGTATTATTTAACTGTGCCTCCCGGTTTCATACTCGTTTAAGACACGAATTTGGCCTGCTTTTAAAGATCGTAGCATTATATTACGTAACATAAAACTTAAATGAATAAATGACCGACCATTTTTTTTTAATTCACACTTAGTTGACGATATTACATTCATATATTGAAAACAATAAATTTTAATATTAAATAAATATAACATTACATCCATTAAATTTAACTCAGTATTTTAGTGCATCAGTTGAAACATAAAGTAAGGAAATATAATAGCAAGATATACAGGGAGACTGGCAGACAAAAGATCTAAACAACTCGCAAGAAGAACGAAGTGTCATATTGACACCCCTAATGCACATGAAGCTTTTTACAAATCACGTTAAATTGATCATTATTCACGTTATAAGCCATGGTTACGTGACGTTAATGAGTCACCTTTACAGTCACTGACGGTCACGGGATGCCGCGAGCAAGTGGCGAGATGCAGACGCAGCTGCCAAAATATGTAACGTCTTAAATACTTGTATCGATTACCGCAAATGTAGTTAAAATATAGTTATTTCGTAATCATACAGAAAGTCCTATTTAATTAATGGTAGAATCAAGGAGGTACCATTGTCACCCCAATAAGCCACCGTGACGTACGTCCGTCACGTATTTTACATCTCCCTAACGTAAACACAACATTATATACGTATATGACGTGATTACGTTAGATCGATGTGAAATTACTAACTTAAACCAGAGAATCATTTTAGTCCGTAACGGTAGCAACGCACCTGTAGCCGATTTCAAGGGTTTTCTTTTCTATATATGTAGTTACAGACATCCATGGGTGGCAGTTACTATTTACCATTAAGTGGAATGCACTTAATTCATATGTCTATTCAATTTAATGAACATTTTTATTAACTTCTTTTTTTTATAAATTCTTTTCCTTTGTTTCAGATATCGCAGTAACTAATGGGGACCAACTAGAATTTTATGCTAATAATTCAATTACACATATCGAGCGTGGCCGGTTTCGGGCCCTCACGGCACTAGCATACGATGCTGTCCACAACATGCTCTTGTTTGTCGACAAGCAGAACGACAATACATCCATTTTTAGTTTCCATTTTGATGCAGAAGATGAAAAACGGTACCGTACACTTATCGGCTGGCGATCTGACGTTCAAGACCTCGCCTTCGACCCAGTCAGCGGGAAGCTGTTTTGGACCGACATGAGCGAGAATAGCATATTTTGGGTATCATCAAAGCAAAATGCGACTAACAATGATATTTATGTAAACCTTCTTATTAAAATGACCGATGAAATCCCCAGAGCTATTGCAGTCGACAGCTGCAGGGGGTAAGTAATACTTGATGAACTTTCTGAGCTTAATTTTACTGAACAGTCAATATTGTCATTTGTGACCAGTTCAACATGTTAAAGTTTCGTTTATATTCCAGCTACATCTACTGGACCAATATAAATGTATCAAAACCGACGATCGAAATGGCACGTTTCGATGGTTCTGAGAGAAAAGTTATAGTAAATACCAATTTGGACAGGCCTATCAGTTTGGCACTTGATCAGAGAACTAAGAGACTCTATTGGGCTGACGATAAACTAGGCATTTATTACTCCATCGAAAGCTCAGATTTGGAAGGAAAAGATAGGAAAACTTTACTACATGGCTCCTACCATGAGCCAAATGTTTTGACGGTGTCCAATGATTCCATTTATTGGGTCGAAGGGGGCCACAACACTGTTTGGAAAATCCCCAAGAATGCTTCGAACCCCAAACCCGTAGAAGTGGTATCTTTCCCAGATCCACCCTTCGGAATTGTTGCGAATTACCAGATCGAAGATCAGACAGAGTCGATACCAGAATGTGAACCTTTAGCAAATCTTCTAAAAAACAAGTCTGGATTAAACGATTTCAACATTCCCAGCAACACTTACTGCCTCCATGGCGATAAACTTAAAGAGAATTCCACTTGTAAATGCTTCCGTGGTTACACTGGACTCCGATGCCAAACGAACGTTTGTGAGAACTTGTGCTTCAATGGACACTGCAATTTGACTGTTGCAGGAAACCCTCAATGCATGTAAGTAAATTTATTATAATAATTAATTATAAAATCGATAATTACATGTGGTTGCATTTCGGGGGAAAATGGTCATTGATTTTTTGTGTGTTTTTCAGTACATTTCATTATAATTAAGATTCAGATTTGAGCCGATACGTAGCGCTGCAATTGGGTAAAGCAGATATTTATAAAATGGGTCCAGTTGAATCGGGCAAAAAATGACGATTTTCTTATGTAGGGCAACGTTAACTGGGTTTTTTTAACGTTATCTATAGAGTTAATAATACAAATTAATGTGTAATGGTTTACATTTTAACTTTTGTGTTTTTAGATGCAAGCCTGGTTATATCGGCGCAAGATGTCATATCAACGTTTGTGATAGCTACTGCTTAAACAATGGGAAGTGCTCATTGAATGGGTCGAAGCCGGTCTGCAAATGTGTTAATGAGTATCAAGGAAAGAGGTGCGAGATGCGTCCCATTGAAACGACAAAGTCACCATTGACTGATGTTTCTTGCAAGTAAGTTTATTGATTAAAGTAATTAATTAGAAATAAGGTGCATGGAAAGAACCTCCTCGAGTGGCGCGACGTTACATGTTCGCCCGGCGCACCCTGGACAATCAGCCTTCGCCCACCTATGCTGATTGACCAATCTTTCCACTACGGCATGAATTTCTCCCACTTATCCTGTAACTCCCCTCACCCCGTACTAATCCTCTCCAATTAACTCCTCCCTTTAATAACCAGTCATGCCGACACGAAAGAAGAAGAATTAGAAATCAGAAGCGTTTTCCAGTAATTACTAATAATATACACCTCCCTCCTATAAATTGCCATGAATTTTTATATTTTTCATGGAAATATGTAGTTGTCAAGTCCATTTGCGATTGCGTCCAAGTGCGAATTCAGGTAGGGTTTCAGCCCTTTTTGCGGTTGGATGTGGTTGTCCATGAGCTGCAGAGACTTAATACTTAACATCAAGTGGCCTGGCATAGGTCGAAGAAAATATTTGCAATTACATAAATAAGGTAACATTTGCTAAATGTTCGTCTGTTTTTGCAAAATAATCTTTGAAAATTTTGTAGCAATTGCAACGGAATTAGAAGAAACCTTTCAAAGGCGTAACATGGCCTACTTAGCACTCAGAAAATGTTGTGCGATAAATAATCTATTTACAGTATCGTGTTTAAAAATATGGCGAGAGATTTTTTCCGCTGACTATTTTCTTCCGGTATGTTCAAATACACTCAGTGAAGTTGCAGATAGACTGTAAATCCAATATTAACGACGAACTTTAGTTGCAGTGACGCCAGAACAAACTCGGTGCTTTTCCAAATGGATAATCTGACGGTTGGAGACGGTTACATGGACTCCAGCTGTAGTGCTGGATGGGACCCGGTGAGGGACCCCATCCTCATGGTTCTGGGGGCTCTTTGCGGTCTGCTGTGTTTGGCATGTGCTGTGCTTATCACGAAGATATTGCAGCTTAAGAGAAGACCCAGGTGAGTTTAATTTTATAGGTGGTAGAGCCGATAGAGCTCGCCCGGGGCGGCACCACCGCCACCCTCATAACCCGCCGTAAAGCAACA
>DWON01004592.1:0-16050 GCA_018251015.1 Phocides pigmalion okeechobee | reverse complement strand
CAGGCCACCTGATGTTAAGTGGTCACTGCAGCCCATGGACAACCACGTCCAATCTCAGATAGAACAGAAGTTCTATTAAAGATGGACGTGGATGCGTTCCTACTCTTGAGGACTAAGATGGCCGCCTCCAATAATGTGTATCCGGCAACCACTCCCCCAAACGAAACACAATACATAAAGAACATGTTGCTTTACGGCGGCTTATCAGGATGGCGCTGGTGCCGCTGTACCACCTTTAAAACCATATATATTTTCGTACATCGTTCAACTGTTCCGGAGAGAAAATAGCCGTTTCAGTTTTACTTAAAAATGAGAAAAATGCAGATGCAGCTTCATTACACCGCAGCGCAGAGCAGTTGTCTGTTGCAGACGCGATGAAAGGTCATTCAAACATTTTATTCATTATTTATTTCAACTAACCGACCGAATATAACATTTATTTCACCCCCGTAATCCCCGTCTTTAAACCCTGACGCAAAAAAGATGTGTCATAAGTTTGGTGTGTTTGTCTGTGTGTTAGACGTCGTAGCGAAACGAGTAAACCGATTTTGATTTAGTTTGTTTAAAAAGAAACTTGTTCGAGAAAATTCTGAGCTATGATAAAACAAAATCCGTCCAATTGAATTCAAATTTAAATATTTTATTTATTTTAAAGTATTTACATACATATAATGAATTAAATTGGTTATTAAGTAATAAGTAAGTTATGGAAAGTTGACCAATTTTTTTCAGTTAAAGGAATATTAGGAAGTTCTACTAAGACGATCGATACAAGTTTTTATTCTTGATGGTGGGGAAGTGGGAGAACTATAGTTAGACTGGGGAGGTACCACCGCTTCCCTCATAATCCGGCCTAAAGCATTACTTGTGTTTCGGTTGGAGATGTGCGGTTGCCGGTCGTGTTTGTGGTTATACATGGATATCTATGGATTGCGACTACTTACCATCAGGTGGTTTGCATGCTCGTTTGCTACTCTTCTCACGTAAAAAGGGAAGTTACGAGTACACCATTTAACAATCCAGGCATTAGTATCAGTATGTCTAGTTACAAACGCTATTTCAAAGTAAACCAGTATTTCCGACAGTAGAACGTCCGTCCATTGTGGTTTACTCTGAGATATTGTAGAGAATATTAATGTTCGGTCTTGTTTAGTTCTGATTTGTAATTCTACAGTATTCTACATTATTTGAAGCTTGTTTAGTTAAAGATATCAGGCAGTGTATATTCTAAATAGTTATTATAAGGACAAACTGCATACAGTCTGTCCTTATTATAACTATTGGTATATGGTGTGTCGTCTTTTTTATGTGAGAAGAGTAGCAAACGAGCATACAATCACTTTATGTTAAGTAGTCGCAGCCCATAAACATCCACGTACAACCACAAACACGACCGAAATCCTATCTGAGCTCGAACGTACATACGTTGCTACTCCTGAGGACTGAGATGGTCGCCTCGCTTCAAAGTTCGAGCTCAGATGGAATTTCGGTCGTGATTGTGGTTGTACTTGGATGTCTATGGGCTGCGACTTCTTAACATCATGGTTTACATGCTCGTTTGCTACTCATCTCAAATAAAAAAGAGAAAGGTAAAGAATTTTAAAGATCTGTAATGTGATATCGTGCACACGTGCAAAGCGAGTGATCTGAATTTAAATTTTATAAATGTTCTACATTGTTCCATATGAACATATACAACAAAAATTAAAAAAACAAAGAACAAAGATATTCTGAAAAAGTTGTTTATCAAAGACAACGTTCATCTAAAGCCTCTATCTACGCTCGACTTACGAACTTTCCAAAAGAGCAAAGCCTTCAAGAATAAAAATAATGTTTGTGACAAATGAAGAAAATATGGCCTACATTTTCGTCAGACGAGTATAACTTTGTGGAATTTAAGCGTGAAAATTCACAATTGTAATTCTTGAACTTTTCACATAGAAATTCACGTCTTATTTAAGTAGATACACTTCATGAATCACATCCATATTGGATAATGAGGTCTGGATTCCTTTGAACAAGTTTATATATCTCCAAGAGTCTGGAACAATGAAATATTTAAATACTTGTTTCAATAAATACTAAATACTTTGTAATTCTAATAATGAAAATATTAAAACTAATTACGATAAAGCCTAACCTAAACAAGGGAGTCTGTGTCCATGACATGATGCCAAGAACGCTGGCCGCGTTGAATTGCAATCGCAATTCCCATCGCGAAATATGAACCAGCCCTCTTGTCACCGGCGGCGTCGATCAATCTTGAGACTAATTATTTGAAAAGTTTCAGTAAACGTTTTTGATTCATTAAATCATCACAATTTCATTCGAAAATATATATTTATCAGGTGGACATTTCGCTTTGACATATTTTATATTTGTAATTTATATGTAACGCAGGTGACAAATTTACTAGCGACCTGCCCTGGCTTCGCACGCATTCACGACATTAATGTGATGTCGTTTGAAATTTTCTAAAAAATCTGAAATTTTTGGCTTTTCTCTACTATAACATATCTATTACACATATAAACCTTCCACTTGAATCACCTCATCTGGTGATGAAAACCGCATTAGAATTCGTTGCGTAGTTTGAAAGATCTAAGTGTAGACGGTGAAAAGCAACTATTTTACACTATGTAGAGATTCTTCTGTCTGTTTGTAACGGAACGTCTGTTAAACGGTTATAACGACTTTGATAAAAATATGTGTATGTTTAAGTAGATTCGAGAATTGTTTAGATTTATAATTGGCTCCGATAGGTGGCGCTACAATCGGGAACAAAGCTGAAATTTGTGAAGTTGGGTCATTAGCATACGGTCTGCAAAAAAAATAATTTTAGATTTTTACTATGCTCAATATTAAAATAATATATTAAATTCTAAAAGAAAATAAGGTAAAAACAATGTTTATAAATATAGGTAAACAAGGCTTCAGCGAAACATTGTTAAGGCTATAAAGCCTTAACACAAACATATGGTGTAGACGGGGCTCTTAAGCCTCCGCACCCCATAAAATGGGGTTGTAAGTGAACTTAGTATAATAAAGTCAGTTAAATATTGAACAAGGGATGGTTTTCCTGAACGTAGTGATGATAAGTTTTACTAATAGTATGCAAATTTGATAGCGCAGCCATGCTATTTATGTAGACGGTACAAGATCCACGAAGTTAAGCAACATTGGGTGCGGTCGGAAATTGGATGGGTGACCACTAGTAGCGAACCTATTTTTTGTGAGAAAAGTAGCAAAGGAGTATTTTCTAACTCTGCTGTACTTTACTTAAAAAACCTTTCAACTCTAGCCCTACACTAACATTCCCTGTCATGACTTTTTTATGTGAGAAGAGTAGCAAATGAACAAGTAAACCACCTGATGTTAAGTAGTCGCAGCCCATAGACGTCCACGTACAATCACAAACTAAAATCCTATCTGAGATCGAACGTAAATGCGTTGCTACTGAGGATTAAGATGGTCGCCTCGCTTCAAAGTGTAGCCGGCAACCGCACCTCTCCAGCCGAAAGACAAGCAATGCTTTACGGCGGATTATGAAGTCGGCGGTGGTACCTCCGCGGTCAACATCCAGACCCAAAACAGAGTCCAAATACATTGTTTTGATAAATGCCTGGCCGAGAATCGAACCCGAAAGCTCGGTCATGTCAGACTGGTAAAAGGTAGAGTAGGGTAATGGATTTAAATCTAATAACTTGCTCCGGAATAGAAATTCAATTTTGCGTGTGTGGTGTCGAGTTTCACACCCTCTGTTCTCGTACAGAAAATTGAGAATATATCAGTTTCAAAATAGACTTCATTTTACTATTTACCCTACATTTTGAGATTACATTTGAAATATTTTTTTTGAAAATTTGAAATTTGGAGGTGGTAAAACTATAGTCCGAGTAGTGTCTACGTTCGAGCTCAAATAGAATGTCGTATTTCTGGTTGTACATGGATGTCTATAGCCTGCAACTACTTAACATCAGGTGGTTTGCATGCTCATTTGCTACTCTTCTCACATAAAAAAAAAATTACCTATACTCCTATTTTACTTCACCTTATTATGACGCGATGTTAGGCACGGGATGCTTAGAGCGTTCTGCACCAAGCTAGTCCAATACATTTGATAGGTTTTTACAAACGGGGAGAAGCAGTTTGATGAAAAAACGAAGAAACACGATATTTGTGAAGAAGATTTCTAGATTTCTAGAGTAATTTCTGGAGTAAATACTCTAAAACTCAATAATAGTACTACTAGAACGTGTTTCGATAGAAAGGTGTGGTTCCCAGTTACACTATGAAGCAAAGCGACTATTTTTGTCCTCAGAAGTAGCAACACTTCTAACGACTTCAGTCCTGATTGACTTTGTATGTAAATGTCCACGGATCGCAGCGACTGCATTCCTGCGTTGAATAGTGATCACAATTCGCCGCGCGATATACACCAACCCTCTTGTCATTAGCAACTTCGATCAAACGTCGGACTGATAGTTAAAAAAACATTTTTAGCACTGAGAGTCCTGGGATCTATACTTTCAAAGCCAAGCGGATTAAACGTAATCACTGCTAAATGAAACATATTTGCGCTGCTTGGCTTCTTCTGCAGCTTCCACCGTCGCTCCGGCCCTCGACACCGGTCCACCGACGCAAAAATGGTCAACATATCGACGCATGTTGCGTCGTGTATAAGGTCCCTCATCCGCTGTCAAGTAATTAGTGTTAGGCCATTCCGGTTGTCTGCCATTGTCACGTACTATCCCCTCTGTTTCTAAATCCGGATTATTTATTTCGTTAAAAGATATTAACACACATTTGAAGTCCAGACAAAGTTACAATGTAAAATCTGTTCATCGTTTTTGAGCATCCTGTTGGCTAAGATTGACCGGGAGAAAGAAGCCGGTAGAAAAAATCTCAACACTCCTTTCAAATTTGTTATTAATAAAAGTGAAAGGAAAAATATTTAACGTTAGAAATATGTGTGTGGAACCTCTCCGATCGAACAGAACAGGTTCTACCATCTTATAAATACATTTCTGAGTAAGAAAATCTCAATTGGAATTACGCTGAAGACATTTTGCTATTGTGAACAGAAAATAGGAAATATCGAGGCCTGTCCCCTATTGTAATAGCAAAATGGAGTTTGTTTGAGTATCAATTGTGACAGTGTATTGCTATAGAGTACGGAATCTATGGATTCTTACCGGATACTTACAATTAACGATTTTTGATTGTCGATATTTCAAACCGTTGCATGGCTCTTGGTCACGGCTAAACTGACTATGACAGCGTGGTTTTGCCGTAACCACAAGCAAAAGCAAATCTTAAAATGATGTTGTAGACGACACAATAATCAAACCTTTTTTATACTGTCAAGTAAGAATATGTATATGCTTAAAAAAGAGTTTAAAAAATCTAAAAATCATGTTTTTATAGTTTACCAAAATAAAATACAAAATCTTTATATAATAGGTATTTAGATAATTAATGTTCTGTTCTAAATGCATGGGGTATACATATGGGGCATGAACAGGGCAGCGGTGGTACATCCTCGATCGTTGTACCACTTTGCAAATTAAAATATTTCTACATCTTAAAATCCACCTGGTAATATCTTTTAGTGCATCCTCCTCAAACGAACTATAGTTGTTCCACTAGGATTAAGATGGTCGCCTCACTTTTAGAAGCCGGCAAATATTTCCATATACGAAACGCTGCCGTATACGAAATGTTTTATGCTAATTGTGCATTTCAGAATAAAATTGCCAGAAGACCATAAAATTGATATCAAGCATCTCATGCTGTGATTAACACTTTCGCTGCGGCTACAACACTGCTGTGTAATTCTGGGCGCCACACGCTTGTGGCTCGTACACAACTGTGTTATACCGACAAATTTGTATGGATTACGGGCGAACAAAAGTGCTGTTTTTACGTCGGCGCTACGAAACTGGGGGCGGACATTACGTCTGTGTATTCGTAGATGATACACAGATGCTAAAATACAATATTTCAGTAATTTGTCGGCGTATCTTCAGTATAATGAAAAAAGCTCCAGTTTAGGCCCGCCTCCCGCCATACTGACCCGATCATGTATAGCCGCGCCGCAAGGATAATGTTAAGTATTTGAATTTGAACATTCAAGGCTGGAAAGTTTAATAACGTTTGTAAAAATACGAATCTAGGACATTTATCATATTGTTATTACAACATACATGACAACAAATCTAATCTTACAGCTTATTTTAAACACTTTAAATACTTTACTATAATTTTAAAGTAAATGTTAAAATCGCGTGCGAATATAAAATAACATTCCACGCTCATAATTCTTGTAAGTTCTAAGTAATTTGTTTGCTATTTTAAGTGAATACTAAATGTTTCTTGTGAAAAGTAAATAGATGCCCCAAAATTTGCCAGGTTAAGATTCAAAAATAATTTCATTTGCCAGGTAGTAGAATGAGTGGGGAGGTACCATTGCTACCCTCATAATCCACCAAGAAGCAACTCTTGTGTTTCATTCAGAAAAAATGTTTTATTTTCAATAGACAACTTGCCCAATAAAATTGTCAGGTGGTTAAAATGGAGGAATAGTTTAATTTTCCAAGTAGTAGAACGATCGGAGAGGTACCATTTTCACTCCTAATCCGTTACGAAGAAAGTCTTTTTTCTGTTTGAAAGGTACGGTTGCCGGTTACGAAAAGCGTGGCGGCCATCTTAATCTGCTCCTATTGGTAGAGCTATAATTAGATCGTGATAGTTGTTATCAAGCAGAAATAGTTCAATTTGCCAAGCAGTAGAATGATCGAGGAGGTACTACCACTGCCCTCATAATCCGCCATCAAGCAACTCTTGTGTTTCCGTTGGAACGGTATGTTTGCCGGCTTCGAAATGCGAGTCGAACATCTTAAGCATTTCCTGGTAGGAGAATGATCCTCAGGAGTAGCAATACATCTAAGAGCCTAGATAGGACTTAAGTCCTGTTTAAGGTAACATTTTAACACGAGGTTACCCACGTGTTCGTTTTGCGACTCTTTTACAAAAATGTATATAATAAGTCCACGTCATTTTCAATCTCTATTATGTTTCCATGTTAGACTTATTATAAAGACCTACTCTATCTCCCTGCTATTGTAAAATAAGTCAATATTTTCCCAACGACAATACTTGGTGCTTGTTTTTGCTTTTTATCGACAAAAAATGAAGTTATTTTCAAATATTTTTAAGATTCCTCTACTATACTGTCCTTAAGCTATAATCTACTTCTTGTCATTGTTAGAGAACTCAGTAATTTTTTGACGACAGTATTTAATGCTTGTATTTGTTGTTTATCGATCCCAACTCAAGTTATTTTCAAGCCCATTTAAGTTTTCTGCAGTGAACTATGCTTAAACCATAATTATCCTCTCTCATTTTTAGAGAAAACCGTAATTATTTAACGACAACATTTGGGGATTTTATTTAGTTTTTATCGATGGAAAGTAATGTTATGTTTAATCTCTTTTAAGTTTCCTGCCGTAGACTATTGACCACCTCTCGATATTGTTAGAGAAGTCAGTTATTTCTTGAAGATTGAGTGCTTGTATTTGTTTTTTATCGATACAAAGTCGAGTTATTTCCTAACCTTTTTAATATTTCTCTAGTAAAATATAGTTAAGGGTATAGTCCACCTCTCTCTCATTATTAAAGATGTCAGTAATTTCTTGACAATAACATTAGGTGCTTGCATTTGCTTTTACCTCTATAAAGCTATAAGATATTTTCAATTTCTATTAAGTTTCCTGTAGTAGACTGTGCTTAAGCCATAATCCACCTCTCGTCATTGTTAGAAAGGTCAATATTTTCTTGAAGAGAACATTGGGTGCTTGTATTTGGTTTTGATCGATACAAAGGCAAGTAAGGTTTAAACCTTTTTAAAGTTCCACTAGTAAACTATAGTCAAGGCTATATATAGTCCATATCTCTCACATTGTCCACCACCACCCTCATAACCCGCCGTAAAGCAACATATCCTTCATGTATTGTGTTTCGGCTGGGAAGGCGTGGTTGCCGGATACACATTATTGGAGGCGACCATCTTAGTCCTCAAGAGTAGGAACGCATCCACGGCCGTCCTTAAATAGAACTTCTGTTATATTTGAGATTGGACGTGGCTGTTCATGGGCTGCAGTGACCACTTAACATCAGGTGGCCTGCATGCCCGTTTCTTACTCTTCAGCAATAAAAAAAAAAATCATATTCGTGAAATAGAAAAGAAAGTTATAAATTACTAAACTTCCTTATCTTTCATTCTTATATACACTTTAAAAGTATTCATTTGATTTTATATAGCAGAATCATTAATTTCAAATTCTTCGTTTAAGTGACTAAGTCTTTTTTTTATTCCAAAGTAAGGCATACTTTTCATTTCGTTAGGCAGAGAAATACGAGTTAGCAATCAACTCATACCGGATGTTATTCCAACCACTTCGAGAATCTCTAACACGATTTAACGATTCTCATTTACCGATTACAAAACAACCGACATCATAAAGTGTCTCCTACATTATGAAAGCACTTATGAACTTTTGTGGTCACCTATCCAAACATTGACCACGCCCGACGTTGCTCAACTTTATGGAACATTTAAAATGAGCCAGATTACATTTTTCGAAGAATTATATTATCGTCTTCAGAAGTAACAACGCTTGTATATATAAAAATGACTTTAAATGGGTCGCTTGTTGTTTTTCGAACCTTTTACAGCTGTCATTGAGCTTGTTTGATTACTTACAATTAACATCAGGTCACTTGCATAGAAATATTATAGAATAGAACTAGAAATAGTTTATTTCCGAGAAATAATAATAGAAACAGAAAATTTCTGACTTTGGAACTAAAATAATGGATTGATTGATTAATACTTGCATGCAGAGGATCAACATTTGAAAATATCTAACATTAGAAAGTATCGCTGGGGGCAACTTCTTAAAGATATGTGTAGTCTACTTATCCGCACTGTCCACTAAAGGTCAAGTGCAACTTTTTATTCTGAGAGGAGACTCGTGCCCGGTTACTGGGATAATAAATGGTTCATATGGTACGAATTATGGTTCAAAATATAATGGAATAGCTTAAGTAATTCTGCACTTTTATTTACGAACAAAATATATTGGATTCGATCAAATAGATGTGACGATGTGACGAACACTTGCTTCAAATAAAAATCGGTAATAATAAATAAAAGCAAGGCTACTAAGACAGACGACTGAAATTAATGAGACCAAAGCACAGCCGAAACAAATGAACCTTTCAGATAGATTCTTTATAAAACATAAGTGAGGAACTTTAAAAAATCCTTTCCCAAGCGGGTCAAGTATGGGCTAAAATGTCATATGAAATTAAATATACTGGATTTTGCACGTATAAATATGCAGATAAGTGCTAGCTTATATATACATTATATTGTGGAATTATTCCACAGTTATCGTTGTTGTCTTTTAATTTTGGTAATTAAAAGTGTTAAATAAATTGTTTTCTTCACAAGGTAATTATGTGCATTGTCCATATGTACATATGTAACGTTGTTTATTATTAACACAAACGCGCGTGGCCAGCTCGCTGTAGTTAAACCTTCAATAATGCAATAAATTACCTTCTCTGCGTGTTTTGAAACGACCACATTGAATATTTACTTAAACAATATTTGTCAAGTAAAAGCTTGGAACATCGACATATAACCGTTACGAATGCTTGTGTTAAAGACGAAACAAAGCGAATGATTAATGGCCAGCTCTTCGCACTTAAAGAAAACCAAACTTATTTATATAAGGCACAATTCACACTGAGTGCCACCACCTCAACTGTACTGCTAATATTATGTGTATTTTGTATAAATATTCATTTTTCAATACAGCTGTGTTCTTAAATAAGCAGATAAGAATGCAGACTATCAATATATTATGTTCCACTTTAACTTTTAAATATTGCATCGATATCAAAATATTTGACTTGTTTATTTGAAAATCAAAATAGTTATATGACGAATTTGATAAAAAAATATACGTAAAAATAACGAGTATAAATACGCCATAACTACCTGATATGAAGTAAAAAATAAAATTTATTTATGCTCATATTTTTCCAGACATTAATATGAGTAATTATGTAACAATTAAATACAAGTATGCAATGAAAACCTATTGATTTTCACCACATATTGTAATTTATTCTATTGTTATCATTTGGCGCCCTCAACCGCCAGACAAATTCCTCAAAAATATAATTCTTATGAATGTCACATTCACAAAATGAAGTAGTTAAAACTGAAAACTTCCTGATGATTTATCATTATCTACATTTATACAAAAAAAAAAACATCACATATCATCGCACAGCCGCAGCCGCTGCACCTACAAACCAAAATTTTGCAAAGTTTAATTAAATAGCGTAAGTGAGAGCACAATTTTTTTTGGAAATACCACTGCTAAGGTAATAAAATACAGGTTGAAAGTTTGGAGGAGCGTGTTGTCCTATAGACTTCGAAAGTATACTCGTAGGGAAGTCACACATAATACGCACATCGATCCTCAAATGTCGTTGAAATTGACTTATATTATTTTGTATGTGCAGTTCATACGTCATTTATATTAGTCTGTATGGTATATACATATGTTATGGGCCTCGTTACCTGAAATAAATAAATAAAAGTATGATGCATACGTTTTTCTTTTGACAAAACTCAATATCTGTATAAAACTCGTATACATACACAATATTGAGCAGATCTAAAATTAACACTGAAGAGCAGGAACGTATCGGGAATCTCCGTATAATTCAATTATAATTGAGACTAGATGCATAGACATAACACAAGCCTGCGGATATTTCTTTTAAGAACCATAATTTTATCCATCTCGTAAATCGAATGAACCTACCACTTGACCACGGCCTCTTGGTTACCTAATGGAAAGTGACTATGTGATTTCCTAAAAGCCTCTTACCTCCCGAAGTTTATTGGAAAACAAGCTTCCGTTATTTTTATCATAAGAGTAAAAATTATGCTTGTCTTTCTCTTAAGCAAATGGAGATTACAGCTAATTCTATTTACATATTTTTTTAGCTATACTGTTTGATTTGGAAATAAGTATACGTGATTTTGTACCAAATATTTGTTCTCATGCCCTAACTACAACATTTTTTATGTCCTTCTCCTAGGCACACGATACAACTGGGGAGGCGTAGAGCATATACCGCCACCATGTGCCACTGTGTGTGTGTGTTGGTTAACGTGTGTTAACCAATTCACAGTGATATATGGTGACGGTTAATAATTAAACAATTTGAAGGATGTTGGAAAACAATCTAGAGGGCTTCTAACAAGATCTTAACATGCTATCTGTAGACTGCAATCGGGAACAAATAGCTTTACCTTTCCTTTCAAAAGACTTTTTATAATTAGTAGTACTATCATTCTACCGAGGAGGTACTACGCGTATGTAATCCTTTATAATCGTACTCCTTTATCATCGGTCGTAAAACAACTTTTGTGATTTAATTGAAGAGGTGCGGTTGCCAGCTGCACTTACAAACGAGGTGACCATCTTAATGTAAAGGAATAATAACGCGAATAACTTAGACTGAATCAAGGTTACTTGTGGTTGTCCTTGGGTTGCAGTGACTTCTTACCATCAGGTAGCATGCTCTTTCGTTGGCTACTGTTCTAAAAGTAAATAATTTCGTTTGCTACTTCTATTACATAAACAATTATACGTACCTATCTACCAACATTGGCCTGTGCGTGAGGCTATTTGTATGTACAGTAGCGTACTCAAACATTTAATATTGACACCAAACATTGGATATGTTTGTCGGCAAATGACTAATTAGACGTTTACACCACTAACTATCGCACATTCTCTTAACAACTTGACATAGAGTTGGAATTTGTTTGGCTCGTCCGTCAAACGATTATTAAAATGTATTTACCGAACCTTGGCCTGTTACCGGTATAGAATGTGTTGTACCTGTGATTGCGAATCTTGTTTTCTCCTACTTTACGCATTAAAATGCAATAAATATACCCTAACATAAACATACTATCTACATAATCATCTTAATGAATATCAATTATTGTGCTGGTACTTTTTAGAATTAATTATTGAAGTAAGTAAGATGCCTTATATCCTTCGTACGGTATATCACAAAATCCTGCAGTTATGTAAACACAAAGCAAATTAAATAAAGTGAAAATACGCACAGGATTTCCCCTATCATATGCTTTTAAAACACAATTAGAAAATAAATGTATTTTTATTACATTCGTGGCTGCATGAGCTTAAACCCATTTACCTTCCTTGGTCGGAAGGATGCTACAAATAAGTTAAATAAATACGTTGTTTCGCTCGTTTATTCGTCCTCGCATCGTTCAACAGCATTGCAATTTAGTATTCCTTTTGTTTTAAAACAATTTTTGATTAGAATTTTTATTCAGAAGTTTGCACAATTTATCGAAATTTGTCTACAGAGGATATACTAGAAATTGTTTAGAAAAGCAATACGCTCTCTAAAAGACATACAAATATTTTTATAAAATTGTAAATAGTTGTTAAACTAGTGGTAAGATTACGACCTTTATAATTATGTGACCATTGTTCAAATGCTAGATGCGCCGCTATTTTCCAGAAGATTTTATTATAAATTAGTTTCATCTGAATAAACGGTGAAGAAAAATGTCGTACAAAACCGGCAAACTTAAGATTTCTCCATAAAGTTCTGTTGCCAAGTCTAGTTCTCCAGCTCTCAGTCATAGAGATGGACAGCCTAATACTGCACATTCAGAGAATATTTAAACCTTCTGAAGTGCATTCAGTGTGGTCAAACAAATATCTTGTTTCTACCCGATGTTACCGATGTTACCCAATGAACCTTGGTTACCTCATCGGTGCAAATTTCATTCTTTTTTTTATGTGTATATTCAAAGATACACAACACAATTATAATTTAAATTTAATACCAATACAAAATTTCATACACCATTTTATATAGACCAACAGGAAACTATCTGTTGATAAATAACAGAGTTACGTGGCAACAAACAAAAAATAACCGCATGGAGAACTTTTTGAAATTTGTTGAAAATACAGATATACGAGATACTCACACAGGAACACAAACACTAATAGAGGGTCTGTACACAAAGTTAAAACTTTTAACAGCATTTATTCGCGTCGGACTTTGACAAAATAGTGTGATTGCACTACTAAGCTTTTCCATTTAAGTTAGTAGTTAGTTGAAATTTAAACTCATTTCATTTATAAGCAATGTGGTAAGACAAACACTGGATACAACTACACTGCTCGACTTGATGAGTGTTTGTTTAATAACAATACAAGTTTAATCTGTTCGGCATCGACAATGCAAGGAGTATATGTACATATGTATATCGTTTCTGGGAAATACATAGTAGTACGCAATACGGCCTTTAAACTCCAATACATGGACATTCTCAATATGATGCAGCAGAGTTGGCTTAACTCGGAACAATCGACAAGTTCAGCTACGACGAGCGCGGTCGGGAATTGGATGGGTGACCATTAGTGACATACTTTAATAAGCGCTTCAATGCTTAGAAGTTAGTTAGTGGTTAGATATATTTTGTAGGAGACCTCTAACCTGTATCACGTAACACGCTGATGTACATTCAATATCTCCCCATGTAAACGACGAAAATCGCGCTATCATTGGGTCAAAGATGTTCGTAGTTAATGCGAATATTTAAAATAGTTTTAGAGTCACCTGTACCTATTCTTTTAATGACAAACAATTTATAATATTACATAGCGTATACTGACTAACGATACGCAACATTTTACATCAAGTAAGCTGGTAGGTCAGTGGGTTAATTCCTAATCAAAATATTATTGAATAGATTAAATTAATGTTTATAATTAATTTACAATAAAACCATTAAACATTTTTACATACGACGCGTGCATTACAAATTATTGCACATAAATAAAATTTTGAAATTGGTAATACTATAGATTGTAATGTAGATTTATGTGAAGTCATTTGTTGAAAAAAATTGAAATCGATATTACTGTGTCGAGTTTTAAAAGGTAGAGATAACATGTATTAAGAAACATTTGGATTCCAACTAGGTAGACTAACTTGTAGGTAGCAGCGGAAAACCCGTTGATTAGAACACCTCATGATCTTAAGTGGGGCCATTAAGTGGGGAGACCTTACACGCAGTAATGGACCTTGAAATACTGATAGACAGACGTTGAAGTTTCAAGTTACCTTCCAATAAGAAGTTAAACAGTTCTTTAGTTCTTGTCATTTTCTAATATTTATGTCTTTTATGAGTTCTAAGAAGTATAAGAATATATTATGTCATTATGACAGTCTATCTATACTCTTGTCCGTTTTTTGTCTCTACAAATTTTGTATATATTATTAGAAAAAAACTATGTATTTTTTTGTTTTCTTTCACTACTGATTAAAATTCCGAACTACTCGTGTGAAAGAACGTAACGTTTTTATAGTTCTTTAAATATTTTTATTTTTACCTTAATGTTCTTTCAATGCTTGTTAATTTCTGATATTTACTCACAACTGTCGATGATCAAACAACGTTCAAACAACTTGTGTCAAGTCGATAATAATAGCTATATAAAGAAAATATTTACAGCAGCATCACCAAAACGCTTACACCAGTACGCTAACGAGATGTAAAAGTACACTTGCAAGTAAGAATGACTAGCAAACATTATTTGGTTATGTTGATGAAATTACTACAGACTAAAATATTATCTCATCGTGAGTCGAACATTTTTTTCAAGGAAATTTGTTAATATACTATGAGTAAGCTCCACTCTCGCCTCAACAAATATTGTTTTAAGATTGACTCGTGAAGATCCATTTACATCTTAACGGCGACTGGCAAAACAGAGCGGCAAATTAAATTAAGTAAAGTTAACATTGAATACCTTAAGACCAATTCTGATAAAAGTCTAACCTAAACAACCTTCAAGGAGTCCATACCTATGCGTTGAAACATGAAATTTATTAAAACTAGGTGTATACCATACAGCTAGTTGTTTCTATATGTAGGTTAGTGTCACATTTTTATTTTTATATAGTAAATTTATTGGTTCTCTTAATTCTCTCATCTCAGGAGTATCGCGGCCCTACATGATCGTCCCACTGGCGGTCGTTCTCACGGGAGCTGTTGGATCCGAAGTTGTCCCCCCAAACACCGGGTAGAGAATCAGTCGTCTCTAGGCTCTAGCTCGGTATACGTTTGAACGACAAAAGATCGTAGTCGCCCGCCAATTATTAATTAACACAGTGGTGTGAAATGATCAATGCCGCCGAGCGACCCATCCGATCGAACGAAACCTTGATAAAGAAGGAACCCTCGAGGCCCGAATAATCCTTACCCGTCTCTTTCCCCTCCCCCCCAAAAGCGGAATCTACTGTCGGGTACGAGTAGAATATTAGATATAGGACGTCACGTTTTTGTGCAAAACTTTTACGTTTTTGGTTATGGATACTTAAACATTTTGTTTTTCAGTTAAGTTTTAGAATTGCCGAAAGTACAGTACCATAGAGCAACGTGACAACTCGTTGAAATTTCACGATATTCTTTTGGGTTTCATGTCTATTAAAACAACATTCTGGTTTCGACGCGAGCGCGCGCTGGCAGCTATCATCGACTCATTTTCGTTTTTGTGACAGAATGCGAGAAGGCAAAATAACTGCGAATATCAACTTACGACAGCTGTAAAAAAATTTTTGAACATTTATTGAAAAAACTACATTATAAGTAACTTCAAATACGTAACATTCGCAGATGTATCCTACTGATTCCTAAGTGACATCGGTTACAAACTTTTACTGTTATAGATTCAGTGTAACCCATAATTATTCGTATTTTTGTTTTTATAATAAATTACATTAGGTATCACATATTTATAAGTTGAAGAAAAAAAGCGAATTTTTTTTTATTGTGAAAGAGTAAGAAACGGGCATGCAGGCCACCTGATGGTAAGTGGTCACTGCAGCTCATGGACA
>DWON01004591.1:0-16054 GCA_018251015.1 Phocides pigmalion okeechobee | reverse complement strand
TCCGCGTCCATCCTTAAATAGAACTTCTGTTCTATTTGAGATTGGACGTGGTTGTCCATGGGCCGCAGTGACCACTTCACATCAGGTGGCCTGCCTGCCCGTTTCTTATTCTTTCATAATAAAAAAAACTCCTTGGAAAAGGACAGGTTACATTTCGTTACGAAAATAAAGCTTGCAAAGATTGAAATAAGGGACGCAATTTACTACGGGGAAATAATTATTTATTAAGTTAGGGATCTTCGCGGTTTCTTGATATTTGGTTTTTTGATGTAGCATAAATGAACACAAAGAAAGTAATTTTCGAATGCACCTCTAAGGGGGTAAAAACTATGGCCGTAGTTCGGGGTCCCTCTGCCATCAGAACTAAGGGCGAAGCAGGAACATGAAGAAAGCTAAAAAGGGTTTTAAAGATGGGATTTCGTAATATGGATATGCGCGTCAAAACCGCTGGAAAAAGGTAGTTCGGTATAAATTAGGGTCGAAAGGTTAAATCGAAGGTCCCTCGTCTGATTATGGAACTCCATAAAGTACCGGATATCAGCTCTGCACGCACCATATTTTTTATATTACGATTATCGCTGGTAAATTAATATCTTATACCATTTTTAGAGTCCAAGAATGATTTTAATGAGACGTCTTGTCTTCGTCGGCCATAACGAAGTGAATTTGTATGATACTCTTATGGCTGTTACGGCGAGGAGACAACAAATGATTTGTAGTTTTAGGATAGTCCATCTTTGTTTTTATCCATTGGTCCTGAAAAACTTATTTTAATTTTTTACATAAACTACTACTACATTTTTTAAATAAAAAAAAATGCAAACGACTGACTGTGCAGTGTACAAGTAGTAGAACTACGGTTCGAGCGGGGAGGTACCACTGCTGCCTTCATAAACCGTAAAGAAATTCTAGTGTTTCGGTTGCAGATGTGTAGTTGCAGGGAACACTTAGAAGGCAACTATCTCAGTTCTTAGAAGTAGCAACGCATATAAATGACCTAAGACTCGAAAAGACTTCAGCCATGTTTGAGGTTGTATGTGGATGTCCATGAATTACACCGATCATTTAACATCAGATCCTGCATCAGATCATCAAAGCCTGCATCCTTTTTGCTATCAAATTATGTTAAATAGTTTATACCCAGACTTCTATATAAAAAGGGACTATTTGGACACATCCAATGATGGTAGTGACCACTGAGTCGTTTATAAGTTCACTTAAGACTACTTAAAAAGGACTAATGTTTTACGTGCTTCTCCACCCTCATAACCCGACGTAAAGCAACATGTTCTTCATGTATTGTGTTTCGGTTGGAGAGATGTGGTTTCCGGATGCACATTCGTCCATCTTAGTCCTCAAGAATGGGAACGCATCCGCATCCATCCTTAAACTTCTGTTCTATTTGAGATTGGCCGTGGTTGTCCGTGGGCTGCAGTGACCATTTAACATCAGGTGGCCTGCATGTCCGTTTCTTACTCTTTCATAAAAAAGAGGTTAATTAGTCTTTTGTAAGTTCAATTAGCAAAAAAGAACTAATGCTTTACGTACACCTTATTACGTATCCTAGGATGATAAGGACCAATTTGTTGTTTGTAAGTTCATTTAGTAAAAAGGACTCCTATTTTTTTGCATCTCATTACAAGTCCAAGGACAGCTATGACTAATTAGTCGCTTGAAAGTTCAGTTGAAAATTCCTGATTTTATTGTGAATTTTGTGATTAGTACCGATATAGGAATAACTAGTCGTTTGTAAGTTCAGTTATCAAAAAAGGGCTAATGCTTTACATGCTACTCATTATTCCTCCAATGACGGTAATGAAAAATTAATCATTTATAAGTTCCGTGAAATACGTCCTGATTTTATTATGAAATTTGGTACCGATATAGGAGCTGCCACCCTTGCGTACGTAATATAAATCGTCCACCGAATGCCAGCTCGCTACCAGGAAGTGACATTTCGTGCCAGTGGCTTATTTTGCACTCGGTGATTGGTGTAGAGTAGGTACGCATAGAGATATTCGAATTTAACGTTACTACGGAATACAATGAGTTGTTTTCCCCCACTCTACTCCAAAACGATATATTTTCTCCGTTGGGATTAGCCGCAAGATTTGGTTCAGGCTAGGATGTCTGTTGGAACTTGTCCATTCGTATTACATAGTACAAAATATATTTTCTTCAATCAATTAGACACATTCGATCGACGCCCTGGTGACGAGTATTTTCGTACATATCTCTCACAGAGAAATGCAATCACTATCCAACACGAGAATGAAGATATTTTCTTCAATCAATTAGACTCACATTCGATCGACGCCCTGGTGACGAGTATGTTCGTACATATCTCGCACAGAGAAATACAATCACTATCCAACGCGGGAATGCGGCGGACATTCTTTGCACTATACATGAGCACGGACTCCCTTTTTATTGGCTAGGCTTTTAGGTTTTTACTATAGGAAGACGTTAATAATGTTAATGTTACCAAAAAAACATATAACAAAAAACATTTTTGTTTATCGTATACTAAAGGTATTATATAATATGTAAGGTAATATGTAATATGATTTCAAGTGTTGTATGTGGCAATAAATTGATTTATTATTATTAAATCTATAAAAGATTTTAAACCAATATCATCGGGGAATTCACACATTTTATGTACTCATGATCAACGATTACTTAATTTCTCTTAGTTTAGCTGTAACCACGAGCCATCCAAGTGTTTCGAAATCGGCAATCAAAACTAAAAAATTGTTATCGTGACTAACTGGTAAATAGGAACCTATGAAAGATATGTTAAAAATATTATAAAAATGATTTGTCTGTATGCACATAACAGCTGTGTAAGGCGTGGTCTGCTCGCGACGAATCAAGCCAGTCAGATTTGGAGGTCTACTGGTCGGCTGTCGACCTTACCTGCAGGGCCTGCGGCCCGATCTTAGAATTTAGTGTAAACTATATGCTCAGTTTAGCATAATGCTAATTACGTTAAATGCCAAACCTTAATGGCATGTGGAGTTTTCATGTACATAAAATAATTGAATTGAATCCTGTGTCTCGATTTACATGAGCGAAGTGAGGTCATTTGTTACTCTTAGAATGTAAACTATGCAGTTCGTATGCCTTTGACTGTTCTGGTATGCCATTTCGGCGTCTTATGAATGTTGATGGGCAATGTTGATATTATTACGCGTATGTTGCGGAAATATTTGCTATTAAGTTATCGTTAAAAACTGCTTTGCAATAATCCGCTACCAACGTGTATAATCACGGCTATAGTTTAGTCGTCGAGTTTACGAATTTCGAGTCTTGCAACTAGTCCAAAATATCGGCAATTAAAAAAGGTTAATCGTGAGCACTCGGTACATAGTAAAATGTATAATGGTGTATATTTCAAGGCCTGCGCTATGCCCACCTTCCCATACAAATAGGAAAAGTGAAGAGAGTAATATGCATATTAAGTACTACTATGCATATTCAGACCAATAAGAGTTTTGCCCCAAAACGGAGTATCATCTGGGTAAGTTGACTCCAGGACGGTTGATCACTGAGTCAAGCGTCAGCGATTAACTGCCCCAGAGTCAACTTACCGTACCGTATTGTACCGTACCGTACCATAGCGTGCCGTACCGTAGCGAATTGTTGCAAAGTATTTTTTAATAATATCTTAATGATGATATTGTTGCTTATATTTTAAGAACAATTAAAATGTACATAACTGTTTCGATTATAACAACTTTAATGAATGATGAATGAATGAATGTCCTATTTTTTAATTACGCCTTTAAATTGGGATATAATAAGCCAACATTAAAATATAATATTCTCTATTTACTTTGTACCCTTAAAGTGATCTACAATAAGCTCTATATATTTTAGCCTAGAAAGTACATATAGTTGAGATTGATTTGACGTTTATATTTTTTGACAGATTGCGTTATCTACGTGTTTTCCACATTCTAAGTCCTGAAGCAACAATTTTAGAACATTCAAAGCATGCATTATCTGTATTGATCGAACAGATTTACGTATTATTTATGTACCGGATCTTAGTAATCAATGAAAGTAATAATTTTAATGCCTATGTTTGCATGTTTTGCATGCCTATGCTTAGCGATTAAATGGGTGGATACATATATATTTATTATATAACGGAAACTGAGTTTCGCCGTGACCACGAGCCATGCAACTGGTTAGATATATCGGCAATTAAAAAAGCGTTAATCGTGATTATAAAACAACATGTATAAATTAAGGAATATTTTTTTATGTAAGAAGAGTCGCAAACGAGCATGCAAACCACCTGATGTTAAGTAGTCGTAGCCCATAGACGTCCACGTACAACCTCAAACACGTATGAAGTCCAGAGTTCGAACGTAGTTACGTTGCTATTCCTGAGGATTAAGATAGTCATCTTGCGTCAAACTGTAGCCGGCAACCTCACCTCTACAACCGAAACACAAGTAATGCTTTAAGGCGGATTATGGGGGCGCTGGTGGTACCTCCCTGGTCGATCTATTGTCCTTCCACCTTTAAAATGTTGATTTAAATCGTAGGATATATACTCATATTCGTACGTAGCAGCCTATGACTTAAAGCGGGCGTGTAAAATATTTTTTTACTTACTTAGGCAAAAATTAGGTAAACGTGAAGGTTATAAGGTAAAGGTAAGGGTTCCAAATGTTAAAAAAGTACAAAAAATACTTTTCCGAACTACACGCTGAAACTTAGAACTTAGGCGTTTGAATTCTGTCTTTTCACACAATTAAGTATTGCAAAAATATAAAACGTACAAGTTAGAGATGCCAAATTTAAATATTCCGCGAATTTTTCGCCTATGTTCGGTGTACAGTGGATCTGGACATCTAAAATCCCTTATATATGTCTATGATACACGTATATCATATAAACTTATATACATACAGTCAAGCTGCTTAAAATAAAATAAAATAAAATAAATACTCATTTGATACTCTCATTAGAAACAATATTTTAAATTAAGGTAAACATCAATATGGAAGGTTTATTTAATAAAAATAAATATTATTTATCACAGTTTACTACCTAAGGCTCCAAAATAAATTGTAAATATTACGATCGGTCTTTAATTACGATAATCACAATGGCGTCCTTGTGTGGCAACTGACATTTTAGCCGCGTTCATGCAACACTGCCCAGTCCATTGCAATACGTTATCTAATAATCTAATAAATTATTAGTAATTGAAAGGGTGTATGAAAAGAGGTCAATAAATAGCTATTAAATACATAGTTAACGAAAACTATGTCTACTTGTGGGCTCAGTTGTCCTGGTCTGAACAAAAATCTGCAATTCACTTTGTTGCAAAAATTATGCCTGGCTCTGCTGAACTCAAGCTCTCGCAAATGTTACTTTTGTATAATATTGTGGTGCCACCTACTGGATCCCATTCTGAATCTAAACCATTTTCGGATCCACCTAAAGACAAAGAGTTTGATTAAAATTGGTCCAACCCTTAAGAAGATATCAATGATATACACATGCACGGAATATATTTTAAAAAGATATTTATTTAGATTTTAATGACAATAATGTAAATCTTAAAACTAATTATAATAAAAGCCTAACCAAAACAATCTAAAGGGAGTCCGCGCCCGTGCGGCATGTCAAAAACGCTAGACGCATTCCCGCGTTGAATAGCGATCGCAATTCTCTGCGAGATATGAACCAGGCCTCTTGTGACCGGCGTCGATCAAACGTGGGGTTAATTGTATGAAAACATTTTTGCAAGCGGTCCCCATGGACCAAAGCTAAAGGCAATGTCGTAATTGATGGTATTCACACGAATACGATGTTAATCTTTATCGAATGATATGTTTTCAGTTAAAGTTAATATTTTAGTCGGTTCAATTCCATACAAAGCCACCTAACTGATGTCGTCATCGTGGCACTAATTTTAGTTTCATTTAAAAAAGTCGCAATTAATATCGTAATTAAAGCTATTTAGACGGTTACAATGTGAATCCTTATCAAATTAGATGTTGTTAGTTAGTTACGAGCTTTTGCCCGCGACGTCGTTCACGTGTTCCATAAATTGACATAACTTCTTTATTTGTTGACCGATTTAAATAAAAAAGCATTAAATGTTAAGTGAAGCCCATCACAATACAATCTTGAAAACTGCATTCCAATCGCATAAACCCTTTCTGAGATTAGCGTGTACAAACATACAGACAAAATGAAAAAATAAAGGCACCCGATTATGAATTTTTAAATATATTTGTTATGTACAGACAGCGATCAGGTTCAATTTTATTACATGTATAGAAGATATACATTATTTATTTTAGTTGGTTCATTTTGACGCGAAGCCAGCCAAGCTGAGGTCGTCAACATGGCGCAGCGCCCACTCATGTTCCGCTCTGGTAAACCTCAATTAGATGGCTGGGTGCCCTTTATTTCTCTATCTGTCAACCGTATCGGAAGTGACTTATGCGAGAAGAGTCTTATGTATCTATTTTTTTCTATTTTATTTCATTATAATTAAGATTGAAATATTTTATATGTATTTGCAATGATAAAAATCTTAAAACTAATTATAATAAAAGCCTAACTTAAATAATGTAATGATCCGTGCCCATGCGGCATGGTGCCAAGAACGCTAGCTGCATTCCTGCGTCGAATAGCAACTGCAATTCTATTTTGTACATAAATGTAGTATTGGCAACAGCTCGAATTTTCGAATTTAGTTGTCGTGGTTCATTTGAAATTATTGAATTGGATAATTTTAAATTAAATAATTTGATATTTCAAAAGTTTTTTCATTAATTAAAATTGTTTTTATTGTGATAATAAATCTCTTTATTCATTTTTGATCTTAAAATTATAAAGCATGCAATACTCAAACTGAGGTTCGGAGGCAAAGATATAAATTCAATATTATAAAGATATAACAAAAATTAGAACTAATTTACTCGGAAAAAGTAGCAAACGAGCACGCAAACCACCAGATGTTAAGTAGTCGAAGACGATAGACATCCACGCACAACCACAAACACGACCGAAATCCTATCTGAGCTCCAAGGTACATGAAATGTTGTGCAAGTTTAAAAATGGTTACCTCTAGCATTGCGACGCCCTGCCAGGGCATCACATGTTGCTTATAATTGTAATGTGTGAAATGTGCAATAAATGAATAAATAAATAAATACATACGTTGTTACTCCTGAGGACTAAGACGGTCGCGTCGCTTCAAAGTGTAGTCGGCAACCGCACCTCTCCAACCGAAACACAAGTAATGCTTTACGACGGTTTACGAGGGCGGTCGTTGTATCTCCCGGTCGAATTATAGTTCTCCTACCTTTAAAACTGGCAGTGGAATAGGAATGGATTGATGATATTGACCGTGCGAGAGTCTAAGTATGAATCATTTAGCGCCTGATGCTAAATAATATCTACAATCGCACGGCAGGAAATGTTTATAAAATTGTAAATCCATCTTTTAATAACATACACTTGAACGAGGAGTTCGAACTTAGTCCAAAGGAGTAGCAACAACCTGAAGTGTTCCTAACGTCAATTCTTCGGACAGTAAATCATTTTGAAAGAGGCGTTCCAACTTACTCTTGAAGACTAGCAACCATTTTGGAGGCAGCTGACGCAGTGCCTAGGGGAACCACATTTTTTCTAATTGGAGTGGATTTTCCATGAGGAGAAACATACGCTTGCCGTCAAGTGGACCGCGTGCTCGTTTAATATCTATGTTAGAAGGTTCCGCTACACTTCGAAGCGAGGGGCTTAGGATTCCTTAGGAGTAGCAACGTTCTACGAGATCAAATAGGATTCCAGTCTTGTTTGAGGATGTATGTGGATGCCTATAGCCTGCAATAACTAATTTACATTAGGTGGCTTTCACGCTCTATGCTGCTCTTCAGATATACAGATATATTTTTATATGCATGTTAAAAATTACGGACAATGTGACTACAAATAGTTTATAGTTTCGTTAATAAAATTACCTTTTTTAAATAATTTGTTGTAAATAACATATCCAAGACAAATAAGTAAAAATTAGAAAGTGGTAACTGAGGCATAACTGCATAATAGAAGATCATATCATTTTCCGTCGCGCCTTACCAATCCTACTTACTCCCGTGGTGAGCCATTAGATTTTTTTAAATAAAAGACAACGATTACCAAATTGATGGCATATCTTATACGAATACCAAACAATTGAAATTAATTATTGAATATTTTATTAATAACCGTTGTTTAACGAAAATTTATATATTTATTTATTTATTTATTTATTATATCAAATACAAAAAAAATGTTACGAAAGGCGGACTTAATGTTAAAAATATTCTCTACAAATCAACCTTTGGGCTCAACAGAAATCATCGAAGGCGGTATAAATGAAGAGGAATGATCAGTAATTGAAAATTATACATAAAATATATGAACGACACGGCATACCGAGTAAAGGTTTAGAAAGTGGTCTGTGACTCTCTTTTTGAAGTTTTGTCTGCTAGACGCCTTAATTATACCATCTGGAAGAGCGTTTCAAAGCCGTATACCACGAATGGTGAAAGAGTTAGTTAAAAAAACCAGAACAGTGAAGAGAAATAGTAAGAATAACATATACATATGAGATAAGAAGAGGAACATCAATAAATACTATTATTAAAACTATAAAATAATATTTCTGTTAAACCAAATCTAATTTCGTGAAAGCCTACAGGGTGTGACAATAAGTCAACGCTCAAAAATGTGCTGAGTCAGTCCATCGCATTGTGAACCACACTATTACGTCTGTCAGTCGTAAACTTGCGACACAAGTCAAGTTAATAATGTACAACACGCCCGACTTGCAGCTCTTGCAAATAAATGTTGTTATTCCTTTTGGAACTGTAACATAGATTAAATTGCGAGTGTCATAACGTACGTTCAGAGGCAGAATTGTATTATGAAATAACAGCAGTAGCGAATTCAATATTATTTATATTTTTCAAGCAACAAATATTTATGCAGACCACAGTTTATTAATGAACTTGAATTTTAGGGCATTTAACATCAGTTATATCATATGCTTATGAGAGTCCCAATATCATTTACGTAATAATATGGTTTGATTCGGGAACCGGCCTAAAATCCTGGTAGGCAAATGGTTATGAAATTTCTACTAGGTTTTTGAATTAAAACAAAATTCTGTAAATATTACTACTGGGAAAAGAAAAATATTCCTCTCTGATATCACTAGGTAGTGACATCAGAGACGAATGATTTTCTTTTCTGTCTTTTTATATTGATAAATTACCAAATCAGTATGCAGGGTATCTGATTTTCTGATGAATGTCTCTGCAGCCCATGGACATCTACATCCATCAGCAAATAGGAATAAAGTTCTGAATTATATCGTGCATAGATGCATTACTAGTCCCGAGAACTGAAATGGTGGCCTCGCTTGTAAGTGTAGCCAGCGACCGAACCTCTCAAAGCAAAACACGAGATTGTTTTACCGTGGATTATGAGGGCAGTGGTGTTAACACCCCAGTCGAACTGTAGTTATACAAGTTAACAAACTATATTCAAGTATACGACCATATGTACATGACTATATTGAAATAATCAGCAGTATCGGCGATTTCTATAGGCCTATGTTTAGGATTTTAAACTTATTTGACGTCAATATCCATTTGCTGAAGCGACCACTTAACATCAAGTTACCAGCACGCGCGTTGGCTACCTTAACATAAAACAATAAAAAATACGCTAACATAAAAAGTAAGAATTCCAACATACTATGAACCTACACAGAACGACATAGAAAAATATGTGGAGAATATTATTCTTTACAACCACGACTCTATACATTTCAAGCAACTAGGTCCAAGATTAATCTGCTGTAATATATAACAGAACACCTCAAGCAAATTACTATCAGAGATGATCATTGTCCTCCCTGACACGGAAGCACTGATGATGACTTTCTCTGACACAGGAAACAAAAACAATAAGTACAGTTTACATAAGAGTTTATTCAATTCAATCAACACCCTGTACACGTCCATGTGGTCATTGTCCACTATTTGCGATGCGTCGCATTGCCTTCGTCGAATCAATAGTTTTATTTCGTATATTACATAACTATGTCAGTTACTTCTACCTGTCAAACCTTCCTATGTTGTACTTCATCGAATCAGTAGTTTTAATTTCGTATACATATTATATAACTATGCCAGATATTTTTACTGTCAGAATTTATATGTATATGTCTGGATTCCGCAATAGAGAATAAGTGACACTAAAATAGTTCATTTCAATACAATACATTTCAGTTTCTGATGCGTGTGAGGGCCATCCGTCCGATGTAACGCTTTGTTTCTGACTGTGATATCTATCTTCTCTTTATTGTTTGTGTATCTTTATTTATTTTTATTATTTAAGGTCCATCAACACAGGATACACAGTCATATACAAAATCATACACAAACAATCTGAAATTCGAGTTCCTGCAATTACACGTGAATATAATTACAGTTAACATTTTATGCGGTTGTAATCCATTTTGGATATCTTAATTTGCAATTTTGCACATTGTTAAGTAATTTAACTATTTTTATTTAGCAATTTAATGTATAAATATTAATTATTTAATTTATAAATGATAAGAATATAAACCAGACAAGGTTTTATGGTTTTTTTATTCTTGTGTTTATTATCGACAGAGCGACCAAATCATTAATTTTCGAAAACTTTGAATTGTTTATATATTTACATGTCTTGTTGTTACGCGAATACTTCTGCATTGATTTCAGAGACTTATTTTGTCACAATTTGATTGAGGTACCATCAAGGATATACCGCTCGTGTAATAATATATTGGCGCACTCACGAACAAATTTTAAACCTTTATACCGCTTAGCTATTTGATAGTTTATACTTTATACGTCGAAAGGAACAATGGTATAGTGTTACTTTTCGTAACGAAACAAGAAATTCAATATTGTTGTCAAAATAACCTCATTTTTATGCTTTAGGCATTCCATCAAAATTTGATTCCCGTTCCTTTATAAGTCATAAAATACATATGTGGCAATATATTGCTACATAAGCGCAACTTTGTACGTAATAAAAAGTAGGTGAGTTGAACATATGTAGATATGTAATTCTTTTCCTCTCTCATGAAATCGACGCAGACGAAGACACGGGAAGTGGAAGTGCTAGTGTAGTATTAATAGCACTATACCCCGATTAAGGCTTTTCAGTCGAATATACCTGTATTTTTGTAATTTTCCTGAGTTCTGTTTTCAATATAACCATACACATATAAATATCTGAACTGACCATGTGGTCTCTGCAGAAACTCTGTACTAGATAAAGTAGATACATGGGTGTATATTATTATATTTTTTGTAATAATAATTATAAATATATACGTGTAATAATTCTAGTAAACTACAATACAAGGATTAAGTACATCTAGTATAATACAATACAATTATTCAATCTTATATTAATTTTTTAAAATATATACTTATCATATATAAATACTATTTATATATGATAAGTATATATTAGTATATATAAGTATATATAGAGTATATAAATACTATTTACGCTTTTCATATTTCCAAAATAACGATCGTTAATAATATTCTCCGTTTATATATAATTTCAAATCAAAAAACAATGTGAACAATACATTATATATGACAATATAAAAACAGATACAGATATTCAAAATCGTAATTATTATTATTATTATATTAAGTATGGTTATAGTATGTACATATACTACATATAGGAAGACCATTCTACTATGTAACGGGTACTTACGATAAACGCGTTTTTATTGTCAATATTTATATAAAAAATTAACAATTTTAATTAATCGGGAGTACGTGTTATATAGCAAAATGTTCCTTGATAACATTATTTTAAAATATAGAAGATATATTATATATATGAATAAAAAATATATGTATATAGAAGGAGCTATTGTATGTAATGATAATATTTAAATATTAGCGTTCTTATCACTGTTGTTATCTATACATATATAAATAAACAAATTATTTAAAAACATAGTTTAAAATACATGAATTACATACGGGAAATAAACATTTTTATAATTAAATAATTATTATATGTTGATAATATATAATAATAATATCATATATGTTAATTATGAGATATACTTATAAAATAATTATAATTATATGTCCATACATACAAAATATATAAATAAATATAATGCGGTAGAGCCTAAAAGTGGTAGAGCCGTTAGGGCTCGCCCGGGGCGGCACCACCGCCACCCTCATAACCCGCGGTAAAGCAACATGTTCTTCATGTATTGTGTTTCGGTTGGGGCGGTGTGGTTGCCGGACCATCTTAGTCCTCAAGAGTAGGAACGCATCCATCCATGGGCTGCAGTGACCACTTAACATAAGGTGGTCTGCATGCCCGTTTCTTACCCTTTCATAATAAAAAAAGTAATGATTATGCTAGTTTTTGCCATATATCATTGGTAATAATTACATATCAGAAATGGTGTCTAAATTGGGATCGAAGTGTACAAGCCCTATATATTGTTTACTTGGTACAATTAAGATATACTCGATAGGTACAAATAATTTAAGTAAAGCTATAAATACCAATAATTTTAATAAAAAACGATACGCAAACATTGACTAGTACTAAAATGTACAAAAACTGCTTATTAATTACATTACATCGAGAAATATTTTTAGGCAACCGTAGATAATATTTAATTTCGTAAATTATCATTATTTGATATTGAGTAATATTTTTTTAATATTCCTTTAATAAACCATTTTTAATATTCGTATTCTATTAAAAAAATATTATTCTAACTTTTTTATTATTCATCTGACAAGTCGTTTAGGCAATTTATTATCAGTGTCGGTCTCATTAAATTATTTCTAAATGTTTTTTTTCGTGTCACGAAATGATTTTTGTAATGTTTAAATTAAATTTTTGTATCTTTGTTTAATAAACTATTTTTAATCCAATATATAAATCAATAGACAAACAAGACGATACCTAATATGTAGTGATTATTTTTTATAAAAAATACGGTGACAGACTAAAAATCAACTTAAAACCGAAACCGCTGAACCTAGAATCGTGAAAATTTTCAGAAATGTTCTTTAAATAACTTAAGTGAGCACGAAGAATGGAACTTTAGAAATCAGCAAAGAGACAAAAGAATGGAAAGTTTGTATGAAGATATCTTTATATAGACTTGTGGCTGAGCAAAAGACAAAAAAATATTTCTCGACGAACCATTAAAAAACTTATAAAAACTGAATTTAAATTGCAAAAGTATAAAATACAACTACCCCCCATCGTGAGTAACAGCATCATTTATTCCTACCCTTAAACTGTATTTACAAGTTGGATTGGGCTCAGAGTTACCCAGTAAAGTTAATGCTGTATGACCCAGTGTTGGGGTCGAAGTTCTGCGCTGGATGACCAGAGAAGGGATTGAAATTCTGACTTTGGT
Organism: Phocides pigmalion okeechobee; assembly: GCA_018251015.1. Taxonomy (NCBI): domain Eukaryota; kingdom Metazoa; phylum Arthropoda; class Insecta; order Lepidoptera; family Hesperiidae; genus Phocides; species Phocides pigmalion. The sequence goes on along the minus strand of DWON01004591.1, from coordinate 2,544 downwards.
AGTTCTGCGACTGGTAATTCTGTTGCTGGTAGTTCTGGGGCTGGTAGCTCTGCTGGTAACTCTGCTGGTACGGCTGTGGCGTGTAGGCCTGGTACGAGAACTGCGGTTGTTGGTGATACACCTGGCTCACTGGACGGTTGTCCTGTTGTGGGAACTGTTGGGGCGCTTGGTTGAAGACGCTGGTCTGCTGAGTGTACAGCGGAGAAGACCGCAGCTGGGATGGCTGGTACTGCTGTTGAGGTTGCTGGTAGCTTGGTTGAGGTGTATACGACTGTTGGAAGGCGGGCTCGTATTGGGGTTCCTGGAACTTGGGCTCAGGTTGTGGTTGTGCTGCCTGCTGGTACTGCCTGAAGGAGCTGGGCCTGGCTGCCCGGCCGTTGTATTTAGGGTCCTCGTAGATTTTCGGGTCCTCTCGGTACTGCCCGTCATCTTCACGGCCGTCGGTCAAAGCGTTCGATGAAGGGTCGTTCAGTGTGGGAGGTGGCACCATGATACCTGCCCCTGTAAAGAAATTACTTATGTTATTAAAATTATATTTAATTGAAGTTTTTCAAACAACTAGTCCCACGTTTGGTGGACGTCGCTGCTGACAAGAGGGTTGGTTCAACGCAAAAATGTGCTGAGCATTCTTGGCATCATGCCGTGTAGGCACGGACCCCCTTTATATTGTTTAGATTAGGCTTTTATAATAATTAAAATTAAAGGTGGGAGAACTATAATTCAACCGGAGAGGCACCATCGCTGCGCTCATAATCCGCCGTAAAGCATTACTTGTGTTCTGGTTAGAGAGGTGCGGTTGCCGGCTACACTTTGAAGCGAGACGATCATCTTAGTTCTTTAGAGTAGGAACTCACGTACGTTCGAGCTTAGATAGGATTTCAGTCATGTTTGCGATTGTACATGGGTGTCTATGGGCTGCGACTACTTAACGTCAGGTGGTTTGCATGCTCGTTTGCTACTCTTCTCACATAAAAAAAGTTTTTCAAACAATTAGACCACGTTTCATCGACGTCACCGTTGACAAGGGCTGTTAAGCGTTATTGGCACCATGTCGCATGGGCACAGGCTCCCTTTAGATTGTTTAAGTCAGGTTTTGATTATATTTAGGTTTAAGGTATGCCATGTTACACTTATAATTATTATTATTATTGGGACTCAGTCCACACTGACCAAAAGTTTCAAAGCCAAGCGGAACAAATACGTAATTACACAAGCAAAATTAATTATCTACTAAACAAAGTCTCCTAAAGTTGGTCAACTAAGGGAACCAGGCCGTGAAGGTCTTAGTCCCGTCGGCCATACACCAACTGGTCTGGCAGGTTTGGCCAGGACGTTCCATTGTTTCGAAACGTTCCAGAATTCAAATTAAAATTTAAATGTCATTCATTTAAAACAGATTAAAAAGCACTATTATAGGTATAAGTTCCCACGTGAGGGATCCCACAGATAATAATTACTGTGAGATTACTCGCGCGGTAATCCGTATTACATTACATTCGTATAAATCACGTGGCTGTATTTTTAAGCTACATATATTGAAAGAAAATCTATAAGATTATTAAACAAAAATATACAAATATCTTCTATTCTACTCGCTTTCATACATTTAATTCCTACTTTACTTGATAAAGGGAGACATTTCCATATTTCCCTTCGTAGTGCTTAACATAACAAAATATCTGCAAAATTTTAGGATTCTGGGTTCTGATGTATCTGCTGTGTTTTAATAGCTGGTTCTATTGGCCACTTTCCTCTTTCATATATGGGCTATGAGCTGCATCAGATGGTTGTACGCGCATGTGCTACTTTTTATACATAAAAAATAAGACAACTGCCTCGGTTGTAAGCGGAACCGACAACTCCTCTCCAAATCGAAACAAGAATTGCTTCCCGGCGGATTACAAGGGTGGTACCTCCCCGGTCGGACGTTCCACCTGTCTATTATATTTTTCTTTCTGAAAAGCTTATCGTGAGAAGTTAACGAGCCTGACAAGTGGGTTGCGTCACGACGTTATGACAGGAAAATTAATATCCTAATAGATAATAAATTTTGCAAAGACATTAATCTATCATTGATGACTCTTGAAAAACTCGTTTTGTGGGAAAGTTCATTAGTCCAGTTATAAGCACTAAACATAGGGTTGTCACTGGAATTCTTTTGAAAATAATTGGAATTAATTTTAAAATAATTGTTAAAGTTGATTTCAAAGGCGAACATAGTTTGTAGTAACTTATAGATATAAATATGGCTCACTTAATTTTAATTTGTTCTCATCTTAAGATTATGTATGTATAGTTATGGGTTTAAGTAATATTATTCATTATTAATCAGCGATATATTAATATGCTTATATTAAATTTATTTCATTAAAAAAGAGAAAAATAATTTTCACTTAATAATGCCCTTATTATCTTTTTAATACACTTACAAAACGATTTTATATAATTATTTTATGGCGACTTTCCAACACGAGATGGCGCAACACGATCCTGAATCACGCTATCGAAGTTTTCTAAGTATCATGCATATATACAAAACTCCGA